>WWET01000033.1:1228705-1241234 GCA_011038615.1 Limnodynastes dumerilii
ATATATAGTGTGAATTTATGTGTTTATTTTTGCAAACAACTAATCACAATTTATGTCCTGATCTAAATGTTTATTAAGTAATTTGATCCTAACTAATTATAAAAGTAACTGCTCAGTGTTTCTATTGGCTTAGGGGCACCTTGAAAAAATATTGACAAAGTTTGGAAACCACTGCCTAAAGATTTGATTTAGTTTTATATATGAAAACATAATATTTTCTGGTGCACAATAACTACATTTCTCTGTAGGTGACAATAGTTTACCTAAAATGGTTTTTCCAATAAAGAATCTGATACAAAGTCCAAGATTATAAATTTTCACAGGAGAAAGTGTAGCGACATTTACCAATGAGCATGTGCAGTAGGGCAGCAAGCTCAATAAAGCACTCACAAAGGACCATGTACCGGATCCAGAGTTTAAAAAATAAAAGGAAAACATGTTGAACTTGACATCTGGGCAAGATCATGTTGATCAAACACTGGCTAATAAATGTTTGAAATGGCTTCCGAGACCCTGTCATTAGGTTCTCTCTCTCTAATATGAGTTTTTACCCCAAAAGCAGGGGTAAAAGAAGCAGCTTCTTTCACAATGCTGACACATTTGTAGTCTTTCACATCAGTGTCTCCTCTTTTGTAAACTGTGTTACCCTGCTGCTCCATCTGTCTAATACTTTGTCCTACACATTTTTCCTTATGTTGATATGTACTATGATTCTTTTTGTTCTTTCCTTTAGAATATGTACATTGTTTATTCATTGTAATTGCTTGGCTTGACTGATCTGTATGGTGGAATGTAGTGCCCCATCCTAACCCTGTATAACTTCCAGTTCCATTTTTTACTGAGTTTTTAAATATCTTGTTTGTGTGTCTCTGTTTATTTTCCTTCACTTTGATTGGACTCTTTTCTTACTAGTGTGTGTGTGTGTGTGTGTATATATATAAATATATACTGCCTATCTAGTTACACAACATTGCATTTGCTGTAGTTGATCAAATTAATTTATAGGTAAATACAGACAGGTGCATGAAAGGAAGGGGTAATATGTACAAATACAAAGAAAAAGAAAATTCCCCAACAACACCGCCATTACTTGCATCTGCACTCTCTATATCAACCTATAAATTGATTTGAGCAACCATCATTTTGTGTAACGTTTGTATAAACATATTTGCAATACTCAACATATAGTTCAACATAGTTAAACTCCATATAGATATGAATATAGGTGTAGATCATACATCTTTGGCATAGTCTCGCCATTAAAGCCACCTAAATGCTACAAACTACCTTGAGGCAGCATATTTATAACATGAAAACATGGGAACTACTGAATAAAATGTGATACATATAATGTATATTATGCTGTTTGCAACTTTCCTGACGTTCTTGTTATCAGGGACCATAATCGAAATAACAAATCTTGGTTAACATCCTTGGCCATACAACCATCTTATTATTATTATTATCGTTTATTTATAAGGCGCCACAAGGTGTCTGCATCTTGATCCAGAGTTTAGTCCTACCTCCGATGCTCCAGTTACCATACGTACCTTGCATCAGCTATTTACCACCCTTCACTGAATTCAAGGCGTTCCTCTCCGATCTTCACTGTGATGTCGCTGAACTTGGCACGCGTACCGATCACCTGGAGACTAAAATGGAGGAGGTGGTGGCATCCCATAACTCCTTGATTACGGCCCAAGAGAGCATCCAGACAGAGGTTTCACAGATTTGGGACAAACTTGCAGATCTCGAGGATCGGTCACGCCGGAATAATATTAAAATCAGAGGAATACCAGACTCCGTCAGCAATACAGAGTTGGAACCCTATGCTCAGGCGTTGTTCCGTAGACTTGTCCCGGACCTAGATGACAGAGACTTGACCATTGATCGAATCCACCGTCTTCCCAAGCCGCGCTCAGCCCCCTCCTCGGCACCGAAGGATACTCTACTCCGAGTGCACTTTTTTACGGTCAAGGAGCGCATACTGCGGGCAGCCAGACAACCAGACCACTCAGAGATCCTCAACGGCCTCCAGCTTTTCCAGGACCTTTCGATGGCTACGGTGAATAAGCGTCGGTCTTTCGGCGGGAAGGAAGGAGAAAGAAGAGATAGATGTCAGTTGCAGGGAGGATGTTAAGCGTAGGAGGGGTAGACTAGCCTAAACAGGTGTGTTTTGAGTGAGCGCTTGAAGACCTGCAATGTGGGGTAGAGTCTGACTGAAGAAGGGAGATCATTCCAGTGAAGAGGTGCAGCACGGGAGAAATCCTGGACACGGGCATGAGATGTGGTGATCAGTAAAGAGGTCAGACAGCGCTGGTTAGCAGAACGGAGAGGGCGGGAAGTGGTGTGCATGTTGATGAGGGAAGAAAGGCAGGGAGCAGCGGATGAGGAGATGGCCTTAAAGGTGAGGGTAAGGAATTTAAAGAGAGCAAGCGGACAGGAAGCCAGTGGAGGGTTTGACATAAAGGAGAGGCCGAGGTAGAGCGGCTTGAGAGGAATATGAGCCTGGAAGCAGCATTGAGTATAGATTGAAGGGGGGCAAGACGGATGAGCGGGAGACCTATGAGGAGGAGGTTATAGAAGTCGACGGTTGATATGACTAAAGAGTGTATGAGGGTTTTAGTAGCTTCACTGTGTGCAATGTTTTTTGCGCCCAAACCATTCACTGATTCCACTCAATGGCAAACTTCCACATAGATCCTTATATGTAAGTGCTCACATTGCCGCAAAATAAAAAAAATATACATAATAAAATGTGAGACAAATTTTTTGGGGTGAAATAAAAAATAAAATACTCTCCACCCACAATGATTGTGAAATTAGTTGTGAAATTATTTGATTGCAACTGGTTAGTTATACCTTCTTGATTCATTTATTAATCATATATTATGAAATGATCAACGATTAATTACCTCACCCTCATCTTACAGCGGATCGTACGCCGGTCGGGAGCGTAAAACTGGGAGAAAAAACGCACTGCGCATGTGCAGTATGACAACTTCCGGTCGTCCGAAGGCCATGAGCGTACAGCGAGCGTATTTTGAGCGTATTTTTCATGCGTTTTGTACGACGATAGTCCAGACTCTCGAGTTACTACACAGAGGCAGGGATAGCCATTTAAATTGTACAGTATGGGCTTGCTAAGCCCCGTACGACCAGCGTATCGGTCCGAAAATTCGTACGGACGCTGGAAAAAGTTAGGGTAGGGTTCAGCCGCCGTAAGTAGGTACAATCAATGGGAGTGTCAGTTAGGGTAGGGTTCAGCCGCCGTAAGTAGGTATAATCAATGGGAGTGTCATGGGCGTGAAAGTTTATACGCCCGGGCGATCATAGGTCTGGATCAGGCCCAATGACTCAGAGAACTGGTTAACTATTATCTAGAATTGGAGGATTAGATTAATTATATAATTTAGGGTGGCCGTGATAGCAGGTGGGGGTGTCGGCCTCTGTAATCCTAAAAGAGACAACCTGCGTTGTCAAAATACATCCCCAAATTCACAGACCAAAGCCCGACTCCACCTCTTCAATTGAGCACCTTATGATAATGGAGACCAAGACCCTGCTATGAGATAGACAACCTATTTTTAAATAGAAGGGTGAGCCAAAGTTCCATGCTGACACAAGGAAAAACACATTAAGTAAATACAATCTAACAACAGGGAATGGGAAAAACACATTTCAAAAGAGATAGAACAAGTATTTTTTGTATCTAGTTGAAATAACTGAAGATTGGTGTTGTACTATAGATCAGGAACAGCCCTCTTCAGAAGTTACATACTGATGCCGATCACATCTATGAATGAAGCCATTTCAATAAATACTGCAAATAAGATATTAATAATTGTTAGACATTACAGCCAAGAGATAGGAGACTTTCAGCTGCTAAATGTCCTCAATTTGGAAACATCCAACACTGTTCGTAGCCTCAGCATTCCTGTAATTGTTACTGTTACTAGCTAATAATATATTTCCGTTGCCCTGACTTTAATTCACATAAGGTTGTTATACTGTTGAGAAGGGCTGTAGTAAATTTCACAGCCTGTAATTACATAATATATGGAAGAAAGTATCAGTAAAATGTTATGTGACAGTAGCAGATCCCCAAATAGATTGTTGTTACATAACCCTGTACATAGTGGTAGTATATTGTTTAATTGATAGTATGGTCGCTAACCAATAGCGAGAATTATTGCCTGCTAGCAATTCACATAGGACTACTGTGCTATCAATATGGACTAATACTTATATAAACTATATCCAATTAACTGAACAATTTGTTCAGTTCAACAGCACTTGCTCCAAGCCGAGAGATATTATTAGTATTAAATATTTCTCGTGTGTGAATCATAGAGTATGAATTAGTGAATTATAAAAACAACTACACAAGGATGCCTTGGTATGTACTAGTTTTCAATTTCTTTAAAGTGAATTATAATATGTTTGTCAGGCAATAGGTAGCCCAATATAGTAGTGTCTTAAAATGGACAGTTAGGGCCTGATTCAGACTTAAGAAGGAGTTTGAAATTAAGGACCTGATTCACACTTAAGAATCTTCTTAAAATAAGAAAGTCTTAAAGTCACACCTGGGCTAAACCATGTTGATTGCAGGGGAGTCAAATTTCATCTGTTGCAAACAGTACTAGTGTTGAGAGGTGATATTTCCCAGTCCAAGTCTAAATAACAGTGTAATAGTAAAGCTGGTCAGTAAATGAAAATCAGTCTAGCTACTGCATGTAATATAGTAGGGGAGTATTTTATAATGAGATTTAAATATATAAATATATATTTATTTCTATGTGACACATTTTCTAGTCGGTAAAAGCAAGGGACCGGATTCACAGCCCTGCACATTTGGTTGGATCCAAACTTAAGAAGGAGCTTGAAATTAAGAGAGAAAATTACACCTGGGCAAACCTCATTGATTTCAGGGGAAGTCAAGTTAATTCTTTGCATGCAGGGATATATCTTTGAATTGCTTACGGCACACAGATACTGACCAGCTTTACTATTACACTGTTATTTAGACTTGGGATAGGAAACATCACCTCTCAACTCTAATACTGTTTGTACCAGATGAAATATGACTCCCCTGCAATCAACATGGTTTAGCCCAGGAGTAACTTTCCTCTCATATTTTTAATCTCTGAATTAGGTCCTTAATCCTATAATTCACAGAGTTAAGGTCATGAGTTTGATTCACAGACTAGGCCTTATTTGTGTGGAGTATGTATGTTCTTCTCATGTCTATGTGGGTTTCCTCCCACACTCCAAAAACATGCTGGTAGGTTAATTGGCTGCTGTTTATATTAACTCTAGTCTGTGTGTGTATATCTGTGTTAGGGACCTTAGAATGTAGCTCCAATGGGACAGGGACTGATTTAAATGTGAAATATGCTCTGTAAAGTGCTATTTAATCTGATAGCGCTATATAAAAACCTGGCAATAAATAAATAAATACTCGTTGGACATCTATATAGTGCAAAACACAATCTAAAAGGGTATAGAATCATGTGATTATTGTAAATTCTGCACTGAAATTCTCAGTATAACCCAAGAAACTACCCCAATAAACATAAAGGAAAATAAAAGAATGATTCCTATGTACAAGCTCAACACATGTAAGGCAATGGGAAGTAATATGTATACTAGTAAAGCGATAGTCCAGTGATGTAAATACAATCATTAACTATAGAAAGAAGTCCATAGTTCTGCTGGTAGTAGAGCTCTCCAAGGTTCCAAAATATCCTGTATTGGCAAAGCAATTTGCTGTTTACTGGAAATCTTTAGGGGTGCAATTAAGGTAATTCCTTATGCGTGTGAATGGGCTTTCATGTACAAACTCATGTTGCTTCTCCCGGTTTCAGCGCTCACGTTTCGCAGTAGCTTTATAGAGCCAATGGGCCGAAACTAGAATTTATAGCACATTCCGTAAGTTTGCCTCTGCAATGGAATTTGCTATCCGCTATTCCGTTTCGGTTGCAGTCCCCGGTTAGAAACTTTGATTTCAGAAATAGGGACATTCGATAGTGTCTTTTTTGATGTCCCTATTTCGAATACCCCCAAGTTTAGAATTTTTTTTTCAGAATGGATGAGTATGTCGATCAGCATACTCATCCATTCCGTTTTGCAAATGCCGCCGCCGCTACCGCAGGACCCGCACCTCAGGAAAGGTGAGTAACCTCTGCAGGGTTAGGGTCAGGCTGCAGGAAAGGGAGGGTTAGGGTAATGGAAAGGGAGGGTTAGGGTTAGAATTAGGGGAAGGGTTGGGGTAGTTTTTTGCCTTACCTCTCGGAGCACCGAAAGTTCGGTGCTCCGTGGATCTATTGCTATGCCTCATCGAGTTTGTAACTGGCTTGGAGAAAACGGCCCTATTTTTTAAAGACCGCATATACGCAATCTTCGAAACAAAAAGATACGTAGATTACGTAAAATAGGAGAGAGAGAGAGAGAGAGAGAGAGAGAGAAATGAGAAAGAGAGAGAGAGAATAGAGAGAGAAAGAGAGAGAGAGAAAGAGAGAGAAAGAGAGAGAGAGAGATAAACAGGAAAAAGCTATCATATAATGCACACAGCATTAAACAAGATTTTACAATTACAAGCATACGTAATATGGATGCCATGGATTTTATACAAACCTGTGCAACTGAAAGCACAGTTTTTGCACATAAAACCTTGTCGCACAGTACACAAAAGAAAACAATAAAGGCAAAAGACAAAAAATACTTTTTCAATTGGTTCTCTGAGCTAAGTGATTTCTATCAATGCAGCTATTTTTAATTGTGAGTTGGCATGATAACGACCTTGTGTGGGAGTGCAGATGGCAGGTTTCCCCCCTCTTGTAGGAGTAATCGTGATACTAGAACTGAAGACAGGCTAGAAACGACAAGTTCTGTTCTATGCTAGAATGCTATGACTAAATTGCTTACGTCACACATTGTGAAAGAGCGGCTGCAGTAGCAGGCTACTTACCAGATGAAGCACTGACAAATATTGTGTGTTTCCATATGTAGTCCTCAAAATTAAATACTTAGTAAGTGAAGCTTCATAAGTGTATTGTTATAGATGTGAACATAATGAAGATAATTTCTATTGCCTAGCCTAGACTGCTAGAAATACACACAACTGGTTAATTATTGTGAGCAATGTTAGAATTTTAGAAACTTTTTATTTCTTAGTCTGTGGGGTAAATTTACTAACCTGCAGTGGAATAGTGCATTTTATTTTTCTCATTTTATTTAAGATAAAGATAAATCGATTTTTTTACTGGGGACTTTTTGTATTTATTATTTGCTTTCTATAGAACATGCTCTATAGTAAGACTTAGGTCAGTACCACCGTGACAGCGAAATATTTCTCAGCTGTGCCAGACATATCTTGTAGCTAACTTGCATCGATAACGGTTTTATTCTTTTTAACCTTTAGAATACCTGCCGGTCAACAATCAATAATTAATCACTGGTAGCAGGTAATAGGCAAAAATAGCTTAATATGCTCTCATTAAGGCATTTCTAATTGCATCCCAGAGCTATTATCCATGGCAGAAAATATGTTTTTTTGGTTTTATTTTATGCTTGTATGTGGCAAGTTCACATATATAGTTTTATAAGGGTGTGGGGCTCCGGTCCGAATGGCTGATTTTCGAATCAGCCGTTTCCGCCTAGCCAGTTGCGAACTGGTTGGAATTTCGATTGCATATGCCTCAATGAGGCATAGCAATCGATCCACGGAGCACTGAAAGCTCTGTGCTCCGAAATAGTAAGTAAAAATAGTCCCCACTCCTTATCCTAATTCTAACCCTAACCCTCCCCTCTCACTACCCTAGCCCTAACCCTCCTTTCCTGGCAGCCTGACCCTAACTCTCCCTTACTTGAAGCCTGACCCTAACCCACCATGTCCCGCAGCCTGACCCTAACCCTCCATCCCCTGCAGCCTGACGCTAACCCTCCATCTCCCGCAGCCTGACCCTAACCCTCCCTTCCCTGCAGCCTGACCCTAACCATCCCTCCCCTACAGCCTGACCCTAACCCTCCCTACCCTGCACAGATAGTTTACTCACCTGTCCCTTGGTCTGGCGATACCAGCGGCGGAGGTGCGGCGGAGGGATATCGCTGTTTCCGAGGTGAATGGGTGAAGTATGCCGAATTTTCTAAAAAAAAATAGAAACTCTGCTTTATTTGAAATAGGGACATCCAATAAGGAACTTTCGGATGTCCCAATTTTGGAAAGCAGAGTTTCTTAGTGGGGACTAACAACGGTTTTATAAGGTCATATGTGTGTGGCATTTGAAATGCTAACGAGAACATATTTAAAAGTTTAAAAATCAGCAAAGTGCAAAAAGAGATATAGAAAATCTTGGTAAACGTGCATTGAACTGAGTTTTAAAGACTTTGAATTGGTTTAAATGGCTTAAGTAAAAGCAGCCTGTTGTATTTTATTTGTACGGTTATGGCTTATAAATGGTTGTAGTAGATCTGTTAAGATGACAGGGCTGATCAAATATGTTCTATACTGTGGCCAAAGGTTCTTGGAAAACCATGGTAGAAAACTAGCTGGGAGCCTGTAATATCGTTCTCTATATCCAGCCATTTCTTAGGACCTGCGGCAATACACCATAAAGCCACATGACTCCACTAGGTAGCTTAATAATAGTCTGCAAAAATCTGCGAGGCCCTAACCGCTATTTAGAACGATATAGCAGTCAGGACCGATGCAAACAAGAACCCTTTTTATGCCAAATAAAGATTCCACACATTGGGCCTGATCTAGACGTAAGATCGTTTTCCATATGCAAGCGTAACTAAGTTACGCACTACAAAGGATAATGCTCTCCCTGTCATTCCACTCACGTACGAAACTTAGCTGACTTATGTGTTCAGGACCCTGCCTTAACTTTTACTTGCGTATTATTATTATTATCGTTTATTTATAAGTCGCCACATGGTGTCCACAGCGCCATACAAAATACAACAAAATACAATACAGACATACTGGGTAGGGATGGACAGCATAGTATATATTAAATATAATATGACTATAAAAATATCACAGAAAACCAATAAAGTGACGCAAGCACAGAACGCAAGGCAAAATGCGTTGTGTCAAGCTTGAAAGATCAGGTAGCAGAGGATAGAGCGCAGTGAGAGGTTGAGAGGAAGCCATCAGGTGGGGATTGGGTAATAGGGTAGCAGAGGGGGACAAGAGGGTACAAAGGGCCTGATCCAGAGATACGTAACTATAGTTACGTTCGCTGGCTGTTACGAGAAGGGGCGTCAAGGCGGAGATAGGCATGTAAATTAGGGAACGGGGCGGAGGAAGCCCCGCTATGATCAGCAATGCGGCCGTAAGGCCGCAGAGCTGATCGTAATAGTTAGGGTAGGAAGGCGTGCACTAGGTGACGGCCGTACAGACCTCGGGCGGCCGTAAGGCGCCCGTAGGTCTGGATCAGGCCCAAAGTGAGGAGGGAGTGGTGGAGGAAGGAGCAACACTAGGATGGAGGGCCCTGCTGGTGCGAACTAACACAGAACTTACAGAAGACATAAGGAGAGGGAAGGAAGTGGACTGCTGGTGTGAGCGGAGGAGAGTGGGAAAAAAGAGAAGGGATAAATGAAGGATGCAGTGTGGATGTGGACGCTTGAAGACCTGCAATGTGGGGGAGAGTCTGACTGAAGAAGGAAGGTCATTCCAGTGCAGAGGTGCAGCACGGGAGAAGTCCTGGATACGGGGTGAGTTGTGGTGATCAGTAAAGAGGTCAGATAGCGCTGGTTAGCAGAACGGAGAGGGCGGGAAGGGGTGTGCATGTTGATGAGAGAAGAGAGGTAGGGAGCAGTGGATGAGGA
Source organism: Limnodynastes dumerilii (assembly GCA_011038615.1). Lineage (NCBI taxonomy): Eukaryota > Metazoa > Chordata > Amphibia > Anura > Limnodynastidae > Limnodynastes > Limnodynastes dumerilii. The sequence goes on from WWET01000033.1 coordinate 1,238,543, forward strand.
GATGGCCTTAAAGGTGAGGGTAAGGAGTTTAAAGAGAGGTCTGAAGCAGACAGGAAGCCAGTGGAGGGTTTGACATAAAGGAGAGGCCGAGGTAAAGCAGCGTGAGTGAAAGACCGCATATATACGCAATCTACGTACCAAAAAGATAAGTAGATTACATTTAAAAATTTCTATGCCTGCGCAGTATACAATTTCGGTAAACACCAGATGTATATGCAATATGTCCGGTGGTCTGAATACGGCCCAGTATGCTTAGATTTGTGGACAACATTTCTGAACTCCATTTATGACTAGCAAATATAAATATGATTTGGCCATGTTTAAGAGGTACGTGATTATTGTACTGTATTGCAATTAACTTTAGCATATTGTAGGCAAAGCAGAGAACGAAAAAAGTTGTGACGTAGACAGAGCTGTTATGGAGATAACAGATGACTAACCTGTGCCAAATGTACACCACCAAAATGTCTTGATGAACATCAAATTTTATTACAATAACATATATTATTTGGTTATACAACAACACAAATATACAAAGTGTCACAATCTGTTACAATGTGGTTCAGATCTCTGGGGCAGTAAAAACAATAATAACAGTCATGAAAAAGATAGTGAAAAAGATGGTGGGGAGTGGTCCTCAACCCACCTCTATGCAAGAGCACAATGCAATGTGTAAAACAATAGCTTTTACATGTATGTATCTATAAGGTGCACGTAGCCACGTGTTTCACCAACACAGGATGATACTTTAGCTGTGGTGGGGAGTGGCCCTCAACCCACCACCAAAATAGCTCACAACGCAGTGTGGTATACAAGAGAAATATGCACTGGTTTCTAAAAGGATTTAGTAAGAATATTCTGCAACTATGTTGCTACAGTAGTAGGGTGATAGTTAATAGCAACAAAGTTGCTATAGTGGTGCAAGCGAGTCTGCTGCAGGATGATGTTCTCTCTCTCCGGTGGTAAAAAAAACCAGTTAACCCTTCTGTGGGGCCGTGGTAAACCATGGTCCAGAAAATAAACAGTGCAGTGCTTATTGGAATTAAATAGTCACGTTACCGACCTGGGACATCCGTGTACAGTGCTGAAGGGGTTACCTCAGTCTCAAGATGTTTCCCGTTCGGACGCGCTTCTGTATTCTGTTGCTCAGGTTACCGGCTCAAGTTGAGAAGCGGCTGTTCTCCTTTTCAGTGGAGATCTCCAAAAACGGGGCTACCTACGCGTTTCACCGTAGAGGCTTCGTCAGGGTATAAGAATGCGCCCAGGATGTCCCAGGTCGGTAACGTGACTATTTAATTCCAATAAGCACTGCACTGTTTATTTTCTGGACCATGGTTTACCACGGCCCCACAGAAGGGTTAACTGGTTTTTTTTACCACCGGAGAGAGAGAACATCATCCTGCAGCAGACTCGCTTGCACCACTATAGCAACTTTGTTGCTATTAACTATCACCCTACTACTGTAGCAACATAGTTGCAGAATATTCTTACTAAATCCTTTTAGAAACCAGTGCATATTTCTCTTGTATACCACACTGCGTTGTGAGCTATTTTGGTGGTGGGTTGAGGGCCACTCCCCACCACAGCTAAAGTATCATCCTGTATTGGTGAAACACGTGGCTACGTGCACCTTACAGATACATACATGTAAAAGCTATTGTTTTATACACTGCATTGTGTTCTTGCATAGAGGTGGGTTGAGGACCACTCCCCACCATCTTTTTCACTATCTTTTTCATGATTGTTATTATTGTTTTTACTGCCCCAGAGATCTGAACCACATTGTAACAGATTGTGGCACTTTGTATATTTGTGTTGTTGTATAACCAAATAATATATGTTATTGTAATATAATTTGATGTTCATCAAGACATTTTGGTGGTGTACATTTGGCCCAGGTTAGTCATCTGTTATCTCCATAACAGCTCTGTCTACGTCACAACTTTTTTCGTTCTCTGCTTTGCCTACAATATGCTAAAGTTAATTGCAATACAGTACAATAATCACGTACCTCTTAAACATGGCCAAATCATATTTATATTTGCTAGTCATAAATGGAGTTCAGAAATGTTGTCCACAAATCTAAGCATACTGGGCCGTATTCAGACCACCGGACATATTGCATATACATCTGGTGTTTACCGAAATTGTATACTGCGCAGGCATAGAAATTTTTAAATGTAATCTACTTATCTTTTTGGTACGTAGATTGCGTATATATGCGGTCTTTCACTCACGCTGCATTACCTCGGCCTCTCCTTTATGTCAAACCCTCCACCGGCTTCCTGTCTGCTTCAGACCTCTCTTTAAACTCCTTACCCTCACCTTTAAGGCCATCTCCTCATCCACTGCTCCCTACCTCTCTTCTCTCATCAACATGCACACCCCTTCCCGCCCTCTCCGTTCTGCTAACCAGCGCTATCTGACCTCTTTACTGATCACCACAACTCACCCCGTATCCAGGACTTCTCCCGTGCTGCACCTCTGCACTGGAATGACCTTTCTTCTTCAGTCAGACTCTCCCCCACATTGCAGGTCTTCAAGCGTCCACATCCACACTGCATCCTTCATTTATCCCTTCTCTTTTTTCCCACTCTCCTCCGCTCACACCAGCAGTCCACTTCCTTCCCTCTCCTTATGTCTTCTGTAAGTTCTGTGTTAGTTTGCACGAGCAGGGCCCTCCTTCCTCGTC
>WWET01000033.1:1251397-1262817 GCA_011038615.1 Limnodynastes dumerilii
TATTCTTACAATCATTCTTATACATATATATATATATATATATATATATATATATACACTTGCACACAATTTATAAAGAATGCAGCCTGTGTTTTCATATTACTAATAAATTAGCAGTTATATTATTTATTAACAGGTTTTTATATAGCACCATCAGATTACACAGCAGTTTTATAGAGAATATTTCACATCAGTCCCTGCCCCATGGAGCTACATTCTAAGTCAGGGTTGCCAGATGTCCCGGAATATTTGGGAGACTCACGAAATTTGGGCTGGTATCCCAGGGGAGCCAGGAAATCTCCCACAAGCCCTAACCCCCTAACAATCACAAGTGTAATCCCTAGAGTTACTAGGGATGGGTGGGATTGATGATGTCATCAAGTGATCACCAGTGATCAAACAACTGATTGACATGGATGGGGCTTAATGGTGCAATTTGCATAAACTTCACCTCTCGTAGTAATCTATGGCTTCCCTTCGGGTTCTCAATAGTTGGCAACCCTGTTCTAAGTTCCCTTACACATACATACATACATACATACACACACACTAGGGTTAATTTAGTCAACCTCAGCACAAGTGATATTTACTGAGCCACTGTGCTCAGTGATAATAGTAATAATAGTGAACACAAACCAGAGCAATGTAATAAAGAAAGTCAGTTGGCAGGCATCAATACATATTACGTCTATAGCTTAACAAAAAGGAAAACTTTTGTTCCTGGAAAGTACTAGGGGACAATAGTCTTGCGTTTAATAGCACTGCAGGATGGCCTGTCTTTGCTATTTTCCTTTATTCTTACACTTTTAATAACTTAACGCTGCAAAAACAATTGTTTTTATGTAATTGCTATCAGTACTATCGTCTAGTGTATGAAAGTGTAGAAATACAACAAAATAGGTAATGTGAAATCAACTTGTATATTTGTAATATGACACAAGGTGAAAACACAAACTTGTGTTTTGCAGCCTCTGAAAGAAAGTCAATGCCTGACTGTTGCCAAGAAACAAACTCTTGAGTTGTTAATAAAGCAAGAAAAGGAAATATGTCAGAGTAGATAAGTGCATCAGGGTGTTCTTATCTTATAATGTCATTTGTAATAAATACAATCATGAAATTAAGAGAATTTATCGAAAATCTTTATCAAGGAAAGAGAAAATATGTTTAGATGGAAACAAAAATGCAAACTAAAGACAGAAAATGTTGCAAGCAAAAGTTATACTTTTCACTTGTACTGAAAAAAGAATTAACTAGTAACTATAATGGTCTTTTAAGACTGCTACTAAATATAATTTAAATACACACACAGACACACACAGACACACACAGACACACACACACACACACACACACACACACACACACTCTAACTATGTTGTAGCTAGATCATAGTTGCCAACTCTCCCTGAATATCAGGGAGACTCCCTGAAGATTGTGTAATCTCCCTGACTCCCTGAAGTGTTTGGTAATCTCCCTGATTCTAATTTGATCCATTGAGGTCTATGGAGATGACCAATTTCATGGAGGCCAATATGTAATGAAAGAATCTTGTTAATCAGCTGCAGCATCACTTTTAGCGTTTCTATAAAGATAGTAATTGAAGTATTCACTGACAATTTAATCATCAATAAATACTGATATTTTTATTGTAAAACAGTTTTCCTGGCAGTGCTAGATACACCTATGGGTGGAGCTATTCACAAGACACACCTCTTTGGCGCTACAGGACACACCCCTTTGGTGCAGCACCTTGATAGTGCTCTTTCAATCTCCCTGATATTCATTTGCAAAAGTAGGCAACCATGAGCTAGATCCTGTTTACCATCATCAGCTCTCTAGTTCCTTAATTCCACTAGGGTTCAATTTCTCCTACCCCCAGTAGTTCTCATACATAAAAATACACACCATACATAATGAGTACTCTTATGCTGCTTTTAAAACAGGACTAGCATCTTTATTTATGGCTGGAACTTTGCTTTTTCCCCCCTCATCTCTTTACCTTGCTTCCCTAGTCTGTTGGGATTGGGGTCATTACCAAAACAAAACTACACCACTCCAGGGGCCAGATTTACTAAGCTGTGGGAAAGAAAAAGTGGATATGTTGCCATGGCAACCAATCATATTCTAGCTGACATTTTCTATTATGTAATAGAAAAGTGAGAGCTTGAATCTAATTGGTTGCTATGGGCAACATCTCCACTTTTACTTTCCTGCAGCTATACCTACTGCCCGTGAGTAAGGTCATCAGCACTCCCTCATAGGTATCAGTAATATTTTCTCTTTACTTTCAATATTAAAAAACTAAGATAAATAAATAAAACAATAGACTAACATAAAATAATAGCTACCACTGACACAAACAGATTTTCATACAACCATCACTGCTGTCATTAAATGAGCCAAGGACCCCATAAACAGCAGCCAGGTGCCTCAATTCAGGGGGGTTAGGATAGCATAGGAATAGGGGTGGTCTTAGTTAGAGGCGGGTTTAGGTATTGATAAAAAGAGTTTTAGTGTGAGAGTGGGGCACCCGTGTTGAGGATGTCATCAGGGCTGGCTGAGTACTATTTGACCTTTGTCTGTCCTATCATTGCCTCTCACTTCATCTCTAAAGTTTCCCCCTTTTTTCTTTACCATTATCTTTTGTTCTCCGTTGTTCTCTCTTAAATATCTCTACTGTTTCATTCTTCTCCATCCTCCTTGCTTTCTTAAGTATGTTCGGTGCCAGCTTCCCGTTTTTCAGCTTCCCTGTCAACCCTGCACACTCTGATTGCCTCTCCGACTTCAGCTAACTGCCCGGCGCTATGTCCCGCCCAGTCAGATCCAGGTCGGCTCCCCTCTGCTTCAGAGAGGAGTCCTGGTGCATATATTTAGTCCTGTCTGGTATGGTGCACTTAGTACTCAGTCTCTCAGAATTTGGCACTGTGTATCCAACCTTGAGAGTGCATAGCATTCTAACCCTGTCTTGTCGAAACCCAGTCTTGTTGTTATTGCATAGCACTTATACCCAGTCTTGTCTAAACCCAGTCTTGTTGAGAGTGCATAGCATTCTAAATGCAGTCTTGTCTAAACCCAGTCTTGTTGTTAGTGCATAGCACTTATACCCAGTCTTGTGTATCCAGTCAGTTGCCTTTGCTTGGTGTTCCCAGCATTATTTTGGCAGGTGTCTGGTGGTGCATGTCTATTCATATCTCACTCTATTTCATATTTTCATATCCTCTTTGACTGTAACTCCATCTGCATCCACACTCGGGATCATCCACATAACCCATGTGGTCTGTGCCCCTCTAGTACAGTCCCGCGTAACAATATAACACCTATCACACCTGGAGGGTGGATCGGTTAACGATTCCATTGATCAGGGTCAATGCCGGGTGGTATATAAGTCTTTCAAGGAGGCTTTGGAGATGGTGCGTTCATGCGGTAAGGGGGCCCTTATGGCCAAATTAGACATAGAGTCGGCCTTTCGGCTGCTCCCCATGAGTAATTTCGGTTTATAGGATTCAGAATGCCCCAAGGATTTTTGATGATTGTTTTTCATTAACCCCGCTAAGTCAGGGATATGTGCTAAGGCTCTTTTTCTGCCAGGGCCCTTTTTTACCATTTCGGAGTCCTGGTGGCGTCTGACAAAACTGAAGGTCCCACTGCCTGCCTGTCATATCTAGGTACCGAAATCGATATTGTAGCTGGGGCATGTAGGCTTCCAGCGGACAAGGTCATCCGCATTAGGGCAGCTCTCGGCGATGTGGGAGGTCGTCGGAAGGTTATAATAAAAAAGATTCAGTCCCTGATGGGACTTTTAAATTTTGCATGTAGAGTCATTCCTATGACTCTACAGTTTTCTGCCTGCGATTGGAACGGTGACGGCAAGAGTGAGGCTGTCACTGAGGCTGTCACATCACTTTGTGACGGTCTCTAGGGACATTCGGAATGATATGGCAGTGTGGACACAGTTTTTGTCAGACTTCAATGGGACGCGGATTTGGCAGACACCCATTGCTTCTATCTTGGAATTGCCGCTATAAAATGACGCAGCCGGGTCAACAGGTTTTTGGCGCATATTTTCAGGGCCAATGGTGCGCCACACCATGGACGGAAGGGTGGAGTCAGACGGGGCTCGTCTCCTCCTGCTATTAGTTTGCTGCGGTTTTTAGTGCTAAAATGCTTACAGTTTAATGTAACCTTTCGAGCAAAACACGTGCCAGGAATAGAGAATAAGATCGCAGATGCACTTTCTCGAGGCGAGTGAACTAGGTTCAGGGATTTGGCTCTGCAGGCCGAGGACACGGGTCTGTCATGCCCTTTACATCATTGGCAATTCGTGAATGCGGCCTAGAAGCACTGCCTAATGCATCCTTGAGCCCAGCTACAATGAGAGTGTATAAATGCGCGTGGCTAGAGTGGTCCTATTATCTGAGGAAGAGTGAGAAGCAAGGTAAGCCTAGTGTAGATTCACTTCTGGGCTGGATCTGGGAGGGATACGAGGAAGGTAGATCCAGGGCTAGTATGAACTTGTTCCTAGCAGGGGTGGCACATTTCTGTATTCTTAAAGGAACACATGACTTCACAAAACACCCCCTAGTAAGCAAAGTCATAAAACATTGGGCCTGTAGACAGCCAAGAGGAGATGACACCAGGAGGCCCTTAGACGTGAGAATGCTGAGCAGATTATTAGCCGTGATCCTTAATGTAACAGCTTCTGAGTTTGAGAGTATTCTTTTCCAGGTGGCTTTTTCTTGGGCTTTTTTGGGGCTTTCAGGGTGAGCAAGCTGGTGGCCACCAGTAATAGGCGGTCAGCTCTGGTATGTTAGCTAGGAATGTAGTGATGCATGAGGACTCTGTAACTTGTAAGGTACACAGGTCAAAGATGGACCAAATGGGAAACGGCTGTTTGGTATTTTTGCCAAGGCACTCGGACCCGATGGATTCGAGCGTCTTGGCAAAAATATTTGGAGTGGGAGTCCAAAAAGGGTGCTAATTGGTTAGCCCATAGGGAGGGGGATCCCCTTACAAAGTACCAATTTGGGTTTGTCATGAAGCATGGGATGGCAGCATTGGGCCTAGACGCCTCTCTCTATGGGACTCACTCGTTCCGCATAGGAGCGGCTACTTCCGCCACTCTTTAGGATAGGTCGCCAGATGTGATCAAAGCTCTGGGGCGTGGTGGAAATCTGTGGTGTACAGGAAGTACGTTAGGGTTAAAAAGTAGTTTAAGTTAAGCCATAGTTAAGTGTTTGTGCTGAGGTGCAACCGAGTCCGGGCGCAACTAGGAGTAGCTGCTCGCCTTCCGGGGGCACAGGGGGATTTTCTTCCTTTTTTGATCTTCCCAGTAAGGCATTGGATTAGATTTGTGTCTTGGAGATTGAGAGGGAGTTGTTCCCCCTTGTTGGATGTGCTCCTTTCCCCTTCCTTGGTGTTTTTTCCTGAGTCAGTCGGTAGGTTAATAGTTGGTAGGTGTTGTGGATAGTTCATAGATATATTATTAGTTTTAAAAAAAAAAGAAAAAAAAAATAGTCATAAGTAAGTAGAGTCAAGTTAAGTTAAGTTAAAATAAGCATAAGTTATGGTTCGGTAGGGTGGAATAGGAGCATATGGCTCAATTATGGTAGTTTCACTTTTTCTTTCACATCGTTCGGGGGGCTGATGGAGAGCGTGGATCGTCAACCACTCATTTGTGTTTTGGGCGGGCAGACTTGTGGAGGGTAGAGGCGCTCCGTCACCACCATCAGGGTGGGATGTCATATGGCTGGGATTTAGGGGCCTTAGATGGTAGTTACTTTCGCACCTGCTTAATCGTGCCCTTCACGTTTTTGGCCGCCCTGAGGCCGTTGTAATTCACTTGGGGGGTAATGACCTGGTGACAAGATCCATGTGGGATCTTGAGAGAGTAATGAAAAGGGACATGGGGGATTTGCAAGCTAATTTCACACAGCTCCATGTCCTTTGGTCACATAAGAATCCCCACCTTCAGTGGAGAGGCGCAAAAAACATACTCAAAATTGACAAAAAACAAAAAAAATGTAATTCATCGCTCAAAAAATTTATTGGGAAAAAAGGAGGCCACAACATCCCACACCCAGAGATTAGGCACCATTCCCCGGGTCTCTATAGAGGTGACAGAGTGCACCTAACTGCTAAAGGGAACAGGCTGTTTATAAGGGATTTATTTGGGGTACTGGAGAGTCTCTAGGTGGCGGGGCTCCGGCACTGGAGGGAGCCGTCACTGTGGCAGTGGCAGTTGAGGGATCAGCAAGTAAGGTTTTTACCGCATGGTGGAATGTGATTGAAAGGGGAGCGGGGGTAGTCCCATCTAATAGCAGCACAACCCTTGTTGCAAGGACACTACACCCCTAGCGGTTTGGTCCTCTAGCCGATCACCTTCTAGGTGCTGAGGTGGTCTAGTTTAAGGGGTCGAGTGTCTTGCTGGAGTATGGGACAGGGGCGCCGAGGTCAAGGTGGATGATCTCTTGGTAAGCTGGTATTTCTGAACCCTCCAACTGCTGTTGGGCCACCTATAAGCGACTTAATTACAGTCACCTTTAGGTCAATCAATAAATCAGTTTGGCCCAATTTAATAAATACGTGTTCCCTTTTTAGACCCAGCTATTGTGTCTGTCTCTTTATTTCAATAGGTGCGCCTGCCTGCTGAGTGATTGAGCACTAGGCCGTTTGCTGTTTAGATCACAGTCACTAATTTCATAAGATGTAAGAATTAGAAAAGACCTGCTTGTTACCCTGTCACTGGTCCTCTGGTTAAGAACATGCAATGAATACAGTGGTTGAGCACAATATAACAAATATATGTTATCTATGGACCTGATTCACAGTTAAGAGTGAGTTAGGTGTGGGCAAATCTACACCTAACTCACTCTTCCATCTCCTAACCTGACCCCCGTTTTTAGGTACCTTCTGGGAATTATGAGTGCCATAGGGCTACCTAATCTAACCGTACAATGTCCATATGGACATTGCCTCCTCCCGCCTCCCCCGCCCTGCCTGGCTAATCTAAATCCCTCCCCCCTCCTACTTCATTCTAAGAACACCCCGAGGCGGTATTACACCACCTCTTTCTACGGAAAGTACTCCGTGCGGTCTTTAAAGACCGCACAGACGCCATCTAAGTACTGACCTGCTACGTAGATAGCATAATTGACATACTATGCATGAGTAGTTGGTCATTTCGACAAAATATGCATTTAAGAAGCAGAAGCTTATGTTATTTTGGCATTTATACAGTCAGAAAGCTGCTTGACTGTAACCAACTCTTTCAGGTTTGATTCTCCTTTAAGATAAATTCTTACGGAACATAACATTTTACAAGTCGGTCTGTCAGAAAATTAGAAGCTATGAATAATATTCTCCATCTCCATTAGAGCACTACTGATACTGAACTAAGAAATGGACTAAAATGATTTGTAATCTAAAATGGCACTGAAGAAAATCACATTGATCTTATAACTGCTCAGTGAACCGGAAACAAGGAAAACCTTATTTTCAGCCAGTATAAAGCTATAAAGCTAATTCACATTTTCCTTGTTTCAAGATGAAAGCTCATTTGTTATAAACATTGAAGCAAAAGGATTATTACTTGCTCTAGAGATGCAGGCTTGCTCTTTTATATTCTTAGCATCCCAGCATACAGATAAAATGGTATTACAAATTAAGGCAGGAAAAACAAAATAGTATATATAACTTTTGAGAGAATGTGAGATGAGAGAAATTATAGAAAACTTGGAATAAATGATGATCAGGCTTTTTCCTTTTTGTGTCATTCTGCACTGCACCTGTAAATTCCATGTGATCTAAAGTGTATAGATTTCTTATAAATAAAGCTGTGTACATTTTCTATTTGTTTTATATAAAGTTGTGTACATTTTTTCTGCTGATACATTATAAATCTGCAGGGAACTCAATCAAATGGGAATTCAATACGTAACATAAATGAGTGGGAGAATTCTGCACAATACATTTAGTGCCTGATGTAGATTTGTGCGACAAAGCACCGGATTACAATATGCAAATGTTTTATAGCATAACGCATGCTTAGAATATACATGTATCCAAATGTGTCCATTGATGTTAAACGCAGTCTGGACAATAGCCAGCTTACAGTCAGAGGCGGTTTCAGGAGAGGTATAATGCCATACATCGGCATTCAGGATGCCGGCATTCAGGGGCACAAAATAATGGGATCCAGATACACATGCAACCTCAGCTCTGGATCCCGAGACAAAGTATGACAGGCTGCATATTTACACAGTGCAGCCAAATCAATGTAGAGACATGTTCCAGATACATTCTCTTTTCACAGTTATCAAAACACAAGTGAAAGGTAGTTCACCATAATCTATAGTGGAAATGGTGGATATGTTTGTGCTACAGTGACAATGGCCCAGATCTTGATCCCTGCATGCTTTACGTGTGTGCTGGGATCTGCAGTTGTAATGGGGCTTCCCCGCCCCCTCCGTTTAATGGCTATCCACCTCCGTATGGTGGGGATACAGTCATCATAAATGAAGGGTTCTGAGTTACATACGTCAGTACTTATGCTGTCAGAACATCTGGATGTTACAACACAGGGGACTTACGCAAATGTAAGTCTCCTGTAGTACATAGGTGAGGATCTGGGCCAATGGGAACAAACTAAAAGTAAAGTCATGATTAAAACAAACTTCTAAATAATTTTTTTTTTTTTAACAAGCAAAATCATTCTCATACCTTTTATATTGCATTCGGAAAGTTAAATGCTCACACATTGTTCCAAACTGGATGTTGAGGCATGTCACTAGTCAGCATCTCCATAGATTTAGACATGTCCTATGACTGGTCCAAATGTTTTTGTAAACTTACACCTGTGTTGGGATCTGGATCGGTGTAAATGTTTGAGCATGCGCTTACTGTCATTGGCTGTGTGCTTACAAACCTCCCCTCCCATTAAATGCTTCTTAGACAAGTAAGTCTACAATAGCAAAACATTTAATGGTCAGAAAAATCTATAGAGAATGGGAACAGAAGTAATAGGTGTTTCCAAAATAGCATTTTACTATTATTGGCGTAAATCCAGACCTACAAGCGAGTTACACTAGAACACATAGCGTAATACGCTAGTTTTAAGCACTCCCCTAGGCACTCCCCTGAGCCGTACATATTTTCGCCATTTTACGCTGCCCAAACCCTACTATAACTTTTCATAGCGTAAGTACTGACGTACGTAATAGATTTACGTAATAGATTTACGTAAGTGACGGCCAAATCCAGCCCATACTGTCCAATTTAAATGAATCCAAACCGTAATTACAGGTGTCATAGTGGTGCCCCCACCCCTTTGTTCGTATTTACGCTTATGGTACGTACGTTAAGAGTTACGTGGCATAACATCTGCTGCGCGCATGCGCAGAAAATACAAATAGCCGATTTGACGTAAACAGCTAGCGTAAATACATTAGCGTACTTAGCTTAGGATCTGGCCCATTGTTATTATTATTATTATTACTATTTTATAGGTGAAGGAGGTTTTAAGTTACCAAACTCAAACACCTGGTTCACACTTAAGAAAGAATTTAGGAATGTTCCTAAATTTAAGCACTACAAAGTAAGAACGATTAACAGATCATAAAGAAAAATGCTAACCACACCCCTAGCTTCTTAGGAGCTAAGAACGTTCTTTTTTGTCCTTATGCGTATATTTAAAAACAGCTTTGTTTCCCAACTAAGAATCATGCATATATTTAGGATCTTTAATATCCTCATGATTCACGGCTAACCAAAGAAACACATTAATTGATTCAATTAAGAAACAGATTGATTTTCTTAGGCTTTCTTTGTTTTATAATTAACAAAAGTAACCAAAAAATGTGTTAAAAATTGCAATATGCTAAAATGTAGAAAATAATTAAAATCATAAATACTTATTGAGGGATTAAGAAAGAACCATTCAGCTTTCAAAGCTGTTATAACATAAATATAAAAATAATAAATGTCTACATAAATAAGACATAAACAAAATTTGTATCTCAAAGTCTCACACAAACAATGCAAACATGCTACAAGTTAAATGAAAAAAAAAATAATTGTTTAAATCAAAGCGAATATATGCATTCATTATAATCACACAGCAGCTGTGTGTTGAGCAACCATAAAAGCATGAGGCTTTGGCTCTCTGTTAACCATGCGGATGTCAACTTAAGAATGGTAGGGGTCATTCTTATCTTTTCCTGTGCATATGTTAGTTTCCACGAAGCCTTCTTAACTGTGAATCATTCCTAAGTCTCAAGGAACGCCCATACTGTACATTATTAGCCTCATTTGCATGGAGTCTTGCTCCTCTAGATATGCATGCAGAATTCATTACATTCTGAAGCATGAATCATTCCTAAGTAGCCATTTTTATCTGTGAATCATTCTTACCTGGTTTAAGGGCATAGGGGTAGATCCACACCTACAGGCTAGTTACGTTCATACGTGCATAACCCGCATAAAATGAAGGATTTCCAAAATAGGGACATCCAAAAGTTACTTTTCGGATGTCCCTATTTTGAATACCCCTCCATTTTAGAAATGTAGGGTTAGGGTAATGGATAGGGAGGATTAGGGTTAGAATTAGGGGAAGGGTCGGGGTAGTTTTCAGGCTCACCTTTCGGAGCACCGTGTTATGTGCTCTGTGGATCGATTGCTATGCCTCATCAAGGCATATGCAATCGAAATAGGGCCGTTCTTTTCGGGGACCCACACCCGTTATAACACGTAGCGCATTTACACTCCCCTAGTCACTCCCCTCGCTCATACATACTTTTGCTGTTTTACGCTTCCCAATCCCTACCTTAACTTTTCCTAGCGTAAGTACTGACGTACGTAATGCATTTACGTACGTGACGTCCAAACCCAGCCCATACTGTCCAATTTAAATGCCTCACTCCACCTCCAAAGTGTAATTACGAATGTCGTATTGATGCCCCCGCCCCTTCGTTGGTATTTATGCTGATGGTACGTACGTTAGGAGTTACGTGGTGTAACATCTCACATGCGCAGTAAATACAAATGTGCAATTTTACGTAATTGGTTAGCGTAAATACGCTAGTGTACTTAGCTTAGGATCTGACCCATAGTTTTGAGTTCTGGGCATGCTCAGTTTAATTGTTCTTATACGCAAGGAAATCCTGTTCTTACTTAGTTGTGAATAATGGGGTAGATCCTGAACAACGTTTGCAGTACGTTTGTTCGCGTAGCGAATTTTCGCGTACGTAAATTCGCTACGCTACCCTTAACACACCCCCTGCACGGACGTATTTTGTGAAAATACCCTACCCAAACCCTACCTTAACTTTTCCATACGTAACACAATACGTCCGCTAACGGGCGTACAGACTACGCGAACGTACGCAGCTTAGCACGCCCATACTGTACACTTTAAATCCCCCCCC
>WWET01000033.1:1310978-1325041 GCA_011038615.1 Limnodynastes dumerilii
GGTTAACCTCTGCCTTTCACGCACCTGTTTAACATTTACCTAATAAATTGATTGAGCAACTTCCATTCTGGTTTTATATATATATATATATATATTATATATATTATTTATGGAACAAAAAGAGGTCCGGCGCTCCAAACATACATTAAATAACACTATGTGTCAGCACATAAATATACATGGCCGCTGCAGGCTATTCAAATGTAGGTAGTGTCTTAACAGAGACCTCCTGTGTACATATATAGCACATGGATAGGGACTCACCCACAGGAGGTGCCTTGACGCTGGGCAGGTGAGCTTAACCCAATATAGCAGGTGAGCTTAACCCAATATAGCTATATTGTGAACTAAACCTCCTTCTTATTTATGTGCTGATGTAAGTTTGTTTGGAGCGCCGGACCTCTTTTTGTTCCTTGTATTTACATAGTGGTCACTTTGGTCCTTGGCTGCACCTCTATATTTATATATACACTTGCACATAATTAATTTAGAGGATAGAAGCGCAGCCATTTCTCTTGCTAATATATATATATATATGTAATTTTGCTATTGATGCATTGACTGCAATCATAAAAGACAGGCTGTTTTCTGTTTGTCCTTTAAAATTATGGTTTCCAAAGGGATCAAAATATAAGTATTAATGTCATTTTTCCTGCAACATTGTCTATTTATCCATATTTATATATTTTCTATATATTGTTGTGTCTTAGAAATTAAAATTAATTTAAATAACAAAACCACATCATATAAAAATTATTGTCCTTTGTCATTAACTATTTTATATAATCTCAAAACGCCCTTAAAATTTTATGTTCTAATGTTAAATGACCCTACTTTCCAAGATACCAATTTTATCACCTTACATATTATGCGCTATCACATGTTCTGAATACCACAGCGGTGACCATAATCACCCTCATGTTATATCATTCTAAATCCCTCCCACTTCTACCTAATCACTCCCCGAAGCGGCTTAAGGACGCCTCTTTCTAAGTAAACTACACCGCACATAGTCAATCTACGTACTTAACTGGTATGTAGAGTGTGTTAATGACCTACTACACATTAATTTTCTAAATATACGCACCTAAGAAGCAGAGGCTTCTTAGGTGTGAATACAGGCCATTGTTACCTACATTTATCTAGCATGGCTAGAAGATAAGTTTGTTCATTGATAAATATATCTAAGCAAATGCACAACATGAAAGGGCAATAGTGGGTGGAAACTATAAACTGAGATAAACACTCAAGAAACTGCTGATTGATCAACCTAAACATAACTCACATAATTCTTACAATTAATGTGTGAGATTATACAATTAAAATGAAAAAAACAATTGTTAGATACAATAGGGCTGATCCAGACCTATGGCCGCTGCACTAGTTACGGCAGTTGTATGCATAAGAACGGCATTTCTGCCGTTCTGCACATGCATCGGGCAGATGTTGCCCAGCGTAGTTAGGGAAACCCGATCCTTAGGAACTGTTGCATAGTTACAGCGAGGAGGGCGTTCCTCGCCGTAACTACGCAACTGTTTCGGAAGGAAGGCGGGGGAAGGTAAGTAAATGAGGGAGGGAGCATGGGTTAGGCCAGTTACGACCCTGTGGCCGGCGTAATTACCTACTGTTATGCCGGCTGAAGTTAAGGTAGCCTTCAGCCGACGTAACAGTGGGTAATTACGCCAGCCACAGAGGGAGTGTCAGGGGAGTGCTCCAGAGCTACGCTGGCCAAACTTACGGCCAGCGGGCCAGTGTAGCTCTGGATCATTCCCAATGCATTTGAAATTTTAACATCCAATGCTTCTTAGGAGAACCAGTTATTATCATGAGTGCAGAACTATGGGCTTAAAAAACTGAGGAGACAGAAACAAGAAATCCTCAGTGACTACAGACAGTTCATAAAGCTTGACAGGATGTACTCTACTGCCTGCCTAACACAGGTACAGGTGGCCAATCAGAAGGACTCAATCAAGGTGAGCCCTGCACAGCTGAGCCATCATCATATGGGATTTGGCTCATAACTTGGTTCTGTCTAACAATAGCCACATCTATTCTCACTTATCCTGACACTTTTTGTATTACCACCACATGTCATCTATCTTCTATAGTAATAATAATAAAATGATATTATTTTAAATCCATCATAGTTTTCCTTTCAGAACTAGCAAGTGTCACTATATTCCTTCATATGCATTTTTTGGGTGCAAGTTTTTTCAAGATCTTTATTTTGGCTTTGATAAAATTGTCAATGAAATAACTTTTGGACTGGTAGGAGAAATCTCTGAATAAAGTTATAAATTATATTTGAAAATGTATGTTACACTAAGTTCAAGATGATTTTTTTTTCTTCCATTTCCTTTTCTTCTAAGCCTTGTTTGCATAGGAGTTCAAAGAAATATGCTATATATAGGAATATATAAAGGTTTGGGTGTCTGAATTAGATTATACAGTCGCTACTGAATTCATTCGTTTGGAATCCGCCGTCACAGACCCGTTGCACCACCACAGACTCTCCAGACATGTGAGTATTACAGGGAAGACTATGGGGAGTTTTAGGGTTAATGTTAATTTTTTCCTGTAAAAATGTTGTCGGCAATTTCCAGAACATTCTGTTCTGCCAGCAACCACTATATCTGCTTTACTCAGTAAATATATGAATATAGTACTACACCCTAGGCTTCTATACTATTGTTAGATAATTTATTACACTTTAGTAAATTTATGATAGCTATGATGATGATGATGATCATCTAGTGAAATGGGGCTGGATCCAGACTTAAAAAGGAGCTTGATATTAAGGGCCGTATTCACAGATCCATTAGTTAAAGGTACACAAACTGTTATATAGACTTGGGCCGAGAAACATCTCTAAACTCTAATTCTGTTTGCAACAGATGAAATTTGACTCCCCTGCAATCAATATGGTTTAGCCCAGGAGTATCTTTCCTCTCTTAATTTCAAGCTACTTCTTTAGGGCTCTATTTACTTACCTTCCTTGTTCCCTGTGAACGAAGCTGCATCAGGCTCGCTTATCATCGCAGCCAGCCTGGCAGCTTCGTTGACAGTATTTACAATTACTCACCCCTCCTGCGAGGTCCACTCCTGCGGGTCCGCGCAGTACTTCACATTCATGCGATGCATGAATGAAGTACTGCACATGCGCAGTAGCTCGCAATCCGGACTTAGAAATTTTCTAGTGCCGACATGAGAAACACTGCACAAGCTCAGGACATGAGAAACACTGCACATGCACAGTGCTTCTCCTTAGGCACTTTGAAATTTTCCCAAGTCCTGACATGAGAAACACTGCGCATGTACAGTGTCTTCATGCTGGGACCGGATAGCTGCAGCCCGACGGGACACCCGGACAGGTAAGTTATAATATTTATTTATATTTTCTATGTTTTATTTATGTTTTTTATTGATTTTTTTTTAAGTTCTAAAAATTTTAGTTTTATTTTTTTATTTTTTTTACCGTCCGGCAGTATTTCTATGTATTCCGATGGCAGGGCCAGATTAACAATGGGGTTAATGGGACCTCCATCTGAAAATAGGCCCAACACACTGCAGATCTCCTGCAGAGCATAAAGATAAATTTCAGGAACTTACATTTTCCTCCAAAGCATTCTATATAGTGTGGGCCACGGATAACTTTCAGCCCCAGGCCCACATGGTTCTCAATCCAGCCCTGTCCAACGGTCTCCCCATGCATACCCCCCTTTTCCTCCCCTAATAACAGCTATTAGGGGGAGGAAAAGAGGGGTATATAGGGACATCGCCGGAATACTTTCCACTAACACCAGTCTGAGCTGGCGTTAGTCTGACACCGGGAGCGGAGTGTAAAACTCCACTCCGGCATTTTGTAAATATTGGAAACTTCATTTTAATGCGATAGGGCCAGTTTTGAAGTAAAAACTGGCCCTATTGCATTAAAATGATTTTTGTAAATAGAGCCCTAAGTCTGGATCCATCCCATGGTTACTAAAGTGCTTAAAGTCTGTAGTTATGGATTCTACATGACAGCTGTCAGTACTAGATGCAGCCAAAGCAGCAAGAAGCGGTGAGCAGAAATTGTGCTTTTTCTGGTAACAATGGGCTGGATCCAGACCTAGTTAAATGCTTGAACTTAGTTACTCCTGGGCTAAACCATGTTGATTGCAGGGGAGTCATATTTCATCTGTTACAAACAGTATTAGAGTATTAGATACTAAGCACATCCTTATTTGGAGTCTCTGAATAAATTTTGGGGTCGTAGTGCAGTTCTCTTGGTAATTCTCTATACTGGTGGTAGTTCTATACAGAGGATAAACTACAAAGGAATTTTAGAGAAAGGTTTTAGAGGTTACTGAAGAAGAAGAAAGATTAATAGATTTAGGAGTTGCCGTTTATGGGAACCAGGGCTCATAAGAGTCAGCACAGTAGCTGACAGGGTCATGGCGCAAATGGATAGATTTTCAGTAGACCTAGAACAGAACTCTAATGATTTTTTTATACCTATCCAATATTAAGCATTAAAAAGCAACCCCCTTCCTTAACAAATTACCTAAATCATTTTTTCTTTTTATATATATATATTTATGCAGCTTTGTTTTTTACAGTGATAATGGAAGGGTTTGTGAAGCAGTGTCTATGTCATAGTTGCCAACTCTCCCTGAATATCAGGGAGACTCCCTGAAGATTGTGTGATCTCCCTGACTCCCTGAAGTGTTTGGTAATCTCCCTGATTCTAATTTCTTCCATTTAGGTCTATGGAGATGACCAATTTCATGGAGGCCAAGATGTAATGAAAGAATCTTGTTAATCAGCTGCAGCGTCACTTTTAGCTTTTCTATAAAGATAGTAATGAAAGTATTCACTGACAATTTAATCATCAATAAATACTGACATTTTTATTGTAAAATAATTTTCCTGGTAGTGCTATGGGTGGAGCTATTCACAGGACACACCTCTTTGGCGCTACAGGACACACCCCTTTGGTGCACCACCTTGATAATGCTCATACAATCTCCCTGATATTCATTTGCAAAAGTAGGCAACCGTGGTCTATGTTGTCCAGTCTGCAGTTTATACTGGAGTTTGCCTTAATCATAAAATATGATGCCATTTTGATAAGTTCCAAAAAAAAAAGTAGGCAAACCCAGGTCAGCATATATAAAACAAACAAATGCATACACAATGAAACATAAGAAAATATATAATAAAAGTCAACTGTTGTACATTGCAGCAGTATGGTGTTTCTATAGCAACACCATAAAAATAGAGAACTAAAAACATTCTTTTCGTTGCAGAGGATAGTAACATACAGATATTTTTAAGCCTTGCACAAAACACCAAGCATTCTGCTGAAAAGAGTAAAAATAATTAAAAGGATTCTCTTGACCATGCATTTAATCTAGTTATTGAATTAGCCATACAAAGACAATTGTATTTTTTCATTATTTTTGTCTTTTTTGTATAGTAATTATTGCCATTTCTCTGCTTTGAATATTGTCTTTCCTGCAATTATTTGATAACATAATTAATTAGTGCTGGATTATAAATCTGTAGAACTATGTTCCAAAAATAACAGATTACTTTCTATTTCTGTTCTGCAAAACTAATCAATTCCCCAAATAATGCAATGACATATTTGTGCATATTTAGGTTCCGCTGTGTCCTTCTTTCTGTGTCTGATATTTATAACAGTGGTAGTTGCCTTTTTTGCCCCATATATTTATTGCAACCATTTTTGAGAGCAATACATGTATTTGAATATCACCATGTTGTAAATATTAAATTGGAAAACATGTTTCTGTTAATAATGACATCTGGTCTTTGACATAATATATATGTATTGTTGCTTAATTTCAAAGCTTTATTATACCAGTTTGTAGTAGCAGCAGCCATGTCCTGGTCTCATATTTTGTTTTTATTACCCTATAAATTAAAATAAAATTTATGGGAAACAGTTATATTAAGGGAATTAGATGGCTGGGAATTTCATGATATGGCAGAAAATGTTAATACTTCTTACCACGATGGGTAAAAACAGACACACATACAATTTCATGCTCCTGCTCCAATATGGTGCATAATCTGTGATGATAATATTTATCAATGTGGACCAAACAAATGACCTGATTCAGACATATGAAAACATTTCATCTTCCACTCTTTGGGCTGGATGGCGATCTAATAATGAATGCGCGGTACAATGAATTCGACATTGGATTTCAACCGCTCGATGCTGCCTTCCATGTAGAATTCACTATCTGCATGGTGGGCCGGCCCACTCATACAAGATATGCATGGTGTGTGGGCATAGCAAATAGTACAGTAAGGGATTGGGTAAGCCCTTATGTATGATCTAGTCCACAACAGAGGCTAATGTACAGAATCTGTTGTTAGTTCTGGATCGAGGCCTTTGTTAGTGGTAATCACCAGCATTTCATGCTTAAGTGCACACAGTGTATTTCCAAGATCTAGACTTGGAAGTTATTCTGATGGTGGGTGGGGTGGGGCGCAGTGGGATGCATGCTATGTGTACGCTATTAGAGGGGAGTATTTAAATAATACAGTAAGGGTATTCTAATCACCTTACCCCCTATCCAGACTTCTGTGCTGTCCCCAGTTTAAGTGAGGACGACACTGAATTCTTAATGTAGGGTCCTGGGATTGTAAGCCTGCGCATGCAAGGTGAGGCCACAGGAGGCTGGATGCAGCCAGCTTGTAAGTATAGACAGGTCCATAGGCCTCTCGCTCCAACCAAAATATGAAGTGGGCACCAGCAGGCCTGGTGACAATGGGGAGGCAATGTGGACACTTCTAAGCGGGGAAATGCAGCGCAGACTTGAGTCAGGCCCATTATCCCCCCACTATGGAGACTGGCAGCTCACACAGGAGGCTCCTGTATGTGCTGTTGTGGCAGTTACATAGAGCAGCTGATTGCAAATCTCCTTTCAGCTGCTCTATGTAATTGCCACGACAGCTCATACAGGAACTTCCTGTGTACACCAGAAAGAACTCAGAGAGCGCTGTGGAGGAAGACACAGCAAAGGTAAGAAAACATGATGAGGGTGCTGGTGCCACATGATGGGGTTACTGGGGGGCTGGAGACACATGATGGGAGTACTGGGGGGTCTGGAGACACAAGATGGGAGTACTGGAGGGGGCTGTAGACACATGATGGGAGCGCTGGGGGGGGGGGGGGGGGGGTGTTAAATATTGTAAGGTGCTCTCACCGTGAGAACGCCTTATAGTGTTTAACAGCTTAGCGCATTCTCTGCAGAGCTCCTCCTGTGATACTGAATGATGCTTCTGTGACCTAATGTCACATCAGTGTCATTCACTTCAGAGCCTGCTGCAGAAAAGAGAGCATAAGACTGAAGGAGGAAGACATCAAAGGTAAGTAATGTATAGAAGTGGGCTGGAGAGACATGTTGGGAATACTAGAGGTCTTGAGACACATGATGGGGATAATGGGGGGCTGGAGACACATGATCAGAGTACTGGGAAGCTGGAGAGACATGATGGGGAAACTGGAGGGGGGGGTCGGCTGTAGGCACATGATGGGGATGAGAAACATGATGGTAGTACTGGGGGGTTGGAGATATGATGGGAATACTGGGGAGCTAAAGAGAATTGATAGGGATATTGGTGGGGGGCTAGAAGCACATAATGGGGATCCTGGGGGGCTGGAAACACATGATGGGGATCCTGGGGAGGCTGGACACATTATGGGAGTACTGGAGGGGGCTGTAGACACATGATGGGAGCGCTGGGGGGGGGCTGGAGGCATGATGGGAATACTGGGGAGGCTGAAAACACATAGTGAGAGTACTGGGTGGAGGTTGGAGAGACATGATGGGGATGATAGGGAAGACATCATGGGGAATCATCCTGAATGGGGGGGCTGGACACACATGATGGGATCACTGGGGGGGGGCTGGACACATTATAGGTATACTTGGGGGCTGGAGAGACATGATGGGAATACTGGGGGGCTGGAGATGAAGAGGAGGATGGAGATGATGGGGAGGGGGAGATGATAAGGTGAATGTTGAGTAGGAGCTGATGAAGAAGTGGGGGGAATTATGTAGGGGATATAGAAATGATAAAGAGAATGGGGAGGGGGGTGATGAGAATGGGGAGATGATAACTAGGAAGGAGAAAATGTATAGGCATAGTGTGTACTGGAGTACATCTAATGTGTGTGTGTGTGTGTGTGTGTGTGTATGTATATATATATATCCAACAGAAATTAGTGGCACTCAAAGACTTGTACAAACAAATAAATGACGCCAAGTCAGGAATAAAGTGTAAAGTACCAACGTTTCAGTACAAGTTTACTGTACTTTCATCAGGGTATTTTACGCAATCTACGTATTGTTTTGTTACATAGATTGCGTATATGCTGTCTTTCTCTACGTAATGAAACGATAAGTAGATTGCGTAAAATAGTTACTACCATGCGTAGTAGCTAGCATCGGGAAATTAAGGACATATATGTGGAACGCAGTTGTGAATCCGTTCCTTTGACCCTAATTTAGATTAAGTGGCAAGATAATTGGGTAAAGGGCAGGACATCTAGTCAGAGGTAGAGGGAGGGAGGAAAGATGAATGTTTTTTTTAAGCATAACATAAAGGTAGATGTGAGCATATAGTTTAGGGTCTTTAAAAGGGTATTTATATGTATATAGAGGATGATTCTATTTTCCTTAGAAAGTCTGCTATGTTTTGAACGCAGCAGCTGATTTTTTCCCCAATGCATGTTATGGGCCTATAAAGTAACTTCCAGTAAATCTGAGTAAACATCATATTAGGTACAGCTGGGATTTGTTTTGCAAATGTCATATTGATCATGAGAGCTCCCTATCACAGTGTTTTAGACTGCCATATTAATGGTCCGGATCCAGACCTTTGTCACCACTGCTCTCAATGCAACAACAGTGAGGATCTGCTGCCACATCCCTGTAGCATCCATGCTCCTGTACAGGTGGGACAGAGTTACAAGTAAAAGATCCCCCTATCTTAATATCATACAATGGGGGTGTAATGAAAATCATGGCTGTGTATAAGGGCTTAATCCAACCTTTACTGTACAATTTGCATATCTCCCTCCCACATAATGGAAATTCTTCCTGCCCTGTTACGCCCTGCTATCAAAATGAGTACCAGGATGGAGCTCTGGATCCAGAAGATTGAGCTTTGTCCCTATAATGTGACACTTGCACATTCACTGATTACCTAAAGCCTGGATCAGGTCCAGTATGCCTAAAACTTATATGTGCTACCAAACCTCCATTTTCTTTTATATCTCATAATCTTCCTCTCTCTTAATTAATGCCCCGGGAACTAAAGTAATTAATAAAATAACTAGTTAAATGCCTGTCAAAATGACGGGAAATTAGCTTTTTAGATCACAGAGCAAGGGTGGTGGGAGCAGCATCAGCACCCCGAGCCAGCAGCTGGCTGAGTAAAAGAAACTTCCAGGAAGGAGCCTCCTCCGGCCAGTCTGCTGCCGCTGCACAGGATGCACACACGGGCACTTGTAGCGCCCTGTGCATATAGGAGTGGAGGTGGCGTTGTGACTGGTCACTTGGAGGTTGGGGGAGACTGGTGGCTGACACTTGCTGTTGGGCCGCTAGAGGGCGTGGTGACATCATGGCAGGGCTGTTCTTACTCAACTGGAGCTCAGAGACACCTCCTTGTCACACAGAAAAGGTCCCAATCCCACCCCCTTGCCCTCACATTGCTCTGGTACAGACGACCTCCTATTGGCCACCTGGGACATCACTCACCTCTCCCCGGGCTCCACCCACCCTGAGCTGCAGGACCTCCTTATTCATTCAAATTCCATATCGAAGACAGTGAAAGGGAACAAGGGTGACGGGTTACAGAGGGCTCGTGGGAGTGGAGGTGGCATTATGACTGGTGGGGCACTTGGTGGGTCTGACTGAGGTTTTGAGACATTTCTAGATAATTCTGCTCCTGACCAATGGACGTGTGGAATAGCATCAAAACTGTGTGGATGCTACTGCGCACACGTATAATGGTGAGGAGCAGAATGGCTTTTATATAGATAGATTGTTCTGTGAAATGGGCACCAGCTGACATGGGTTCTAAATTGTGTCCCTTAATAAATCTGACATTGCAGTAATCAGAAAATAGTATATTTACAGATGTATTGTCGAGTGTCAAAGGAATTGCATTCTCCTCTATATTGGGCAAGATTTCATACTATAAAGTTGTATATCAGCCTACATCCAGCAAAGAGAGGTGTTTTCTACTGCAGCTAAGATTTAAAGGATCTGTCTGTAATGACATGTTCCTTGAACATTTGTCATTCTATTTAGTCACTGTTGCTGTGTATCATTATGTCACAGTATTCACCACACTGCTATAGCCTTGCAGGTTTGTTTCACTCTTTTCTATTCCCCTGTAAAGAGACCTTCGGTTACATTGATTTGTTATTTGCAGCTGAGAAGAGTGGTTGACTCATCCGCAATAGAATTCATGTCTCTCTGCTTTCTATACGGAAGAAGGCATTCCCTGTGTTGTTGATCACATCTGTGAGATATACAGTATAAAGCAATAAATAATAATCTCTTGTTGGACTGAGAGGCTAGTGCTATGTTATGACACCACAGGCCGATGCCCCACTATCAGAGGAGCTGGTAAAAATCTACCAGACACAGCCCCTCTATATTGATAGTACACAGTGTGGGGGCACGCATCAGGGTTTATTCATAAAGTTTTGTGGGGGGGGGGGGGGATATATGGCATGTAAAAGTATAAAACATACTTGACCTGATTCAGACTTAAGAAGGAGCTTGAAATTAAGAAAGAAAGGTTGCTCCTGGGCAAAACCATGTTATGTTGATTTGGAGTCAAGTTAATTTTATTCTTTGCATGTAGGGATATATCTTTGAATTGCTTACTGCACACAGATAGTGACCAGCTTTACTATTACACTGTTATTTAGACTTGGGATAGGAAACATCACCTCTCAACTCTAATACTGTGTACAACAGATAAAATATGACTCCCCTGCAATCGCATGGTTTAGCCCAGGAATAAATTTTACATGCCACAGATCTGGCATGTAACATACTCACCCGCTCTCTGTTCCTGCGGTGCCATCTTCTTGGGTCTGCATGTCTCCCTCTTCCTGCATGCAGTTACGTGGACGGACAGCATGCATATTAGCCATGTGCGTTGTCGCACACACCTCCTTCTTCTGGCAGCCTGGCTCCCATTGGTCAGCGGTTCTGGCTACTAGGCAGCCAGAACGCCCTCCTTCTTTCTCCTAGCAGGGCACTTTCTTACTGGTCCCAGCTTCCACATTACAGCTGGGACAATCTCCTATTAACCTTATGACGCTGGTTCTGGTCCTGCCTCCTGATTGGCCAGTTTCCTCTGTAAATAGACCGGTGGGAGCATGCCAGTCATCTGCTGCCCCGTGCTTTCTCTCTCTCTCTCTCTCTCTCTCTCTCTCTCTCTCTCTCTCTCACTTATCTTGCCTTTGATTGCTGAGTGCCCATTCCTGGTACTGCCCTTTGTTTCTTTTGTACTCCTGCCCATCCCCTGTTCCTTGCCTCTGCCTGGTTGTTATTGTTCTCTTGTGTGCTTGTGTGAGTGTCAGCCCTTGTTTGTTACACTGTTTGTCTGTTGATGTGGTGTTCTGAGTCACTGGGGTTTTCTCTCTTACCTGCAATCATAGGAGGTGTCCATTGGGGATATGGGATTGTGACCTGCCAATGTCCTGCGGCCCAGCCTATTCCCACCATCAGGGGCTCCAGTGAACACCAGACTCTGGTTAGACTTCACACCCTGGTGAGCATTCTCCTAACAGTAAATTTCATCTCTTAATTTCAAGCTCCTTCTTATGTCTGAATAAGGCCTATTGGGGTAGATCCTGAACTACGTGTGTGCGTACGTATTTTAGCGGTGCGTATTTTCGTACACGTAAGGTCAATACACTCCCCACGGCACACCCCTTGCACGGACGTATTTTCTGAAATTACGCGACCCAAACCTTACCTTAACTTTGCCTAACGTAACAGCATACGTCCGCTAACGAGCGTACTGACTACGCGAATGTACGCAGCTTAGCACGCCCATACTGTACACTTTAAATACCACCCCCCGCCTACTTCACGTAAAACGCACGTATTGGTCACTAACGTAAATTTGGCACGCCCACACGTAAGTATTTACGTTAGCAATACGTGAATTCTCCATACGTTTGAAAATACGCTACGTGAATGTGCGTATTTTCTGCGGTGCGCATGCGCAGTGCGTACAAATCTGCGAATTTACGTGTCCGCCACACGTAAATTCGCGGAAATGCGTAGTTCAGGATCTGCCCCATTATCTGTAAGGGGACACAAGATAAAAATTCTTATAGGCAGCCCTACCTGTAAATTGCCACCATTTTAGGTTTGCAAGAGTTGTACAACTTAAAGAAGGCCATGGCTTTCAGAAGTCTGATTGTGTGAGGGAGGGTGTTATTGGGGCGACGGCGTGGATACATGAATAAGGCGGCGCTGCGATAGGTGTGTTCCATGCATCCGTTACTGGCATGATTTTTCTCCATTTGGTAAATAGGCTCCTATAGAGCTCAACATATTGTAACTGAAACTAGACTAGATAAACAAACTAGTGATAGCAATGTGTAATTGTTGTGCTAATGACACCTACACAGAAGATAGAATAAAGGAAACCTTGTGGAGAGTCCAGCAGCACAGAAAGATAGGATCCTGAAGACAGTGGACTATTTCAGGTGCAAGGATTTTTTTTTTTAAGCCTACTATGGGATTCAATGACACCACTTGAGTTGGTCATCCAATGCAGCAGCTCATGGTGTCACCCCCATGGACCTCCTTCCGTACAAGACTTTAGTAATGTTTTTGTACTGTTACTTGTAAAATATAATTCCTCAATATTACAGTGTAATGGAAATAGCATTGACATAAACGAAGTTAAAATTACACCTCTGAAATACAATATCATACACATTGCCTAAACGTGTTTACTTTTACATAGCTTTATATGGTTAAAGTGAAAAGGTATCTCATTTGTATGTCCAGACTTCAGCCATTCTATGGGCCTGATCCAGCGCTACGAAAATTCGCACGGCGGGCGAATGCGTACGTTCGACCGTGCGAAAAAAACATGCACGCCCGCCCCTAACACTCCCATAGTAAAGTACCTGCTTACGGCAGCTATACCCTACACTGGGTACTACCGTCGGCCGTACGAATTTTCGCACATAATACGAAAATCGTACGGACTTAGCACGCCCATACTGTACAATTTAAATGGCTATCCCCGCCTCCCTGTTGTAAAACGAGCGCCCAGGCAACCGTCGTACTGAACGCACGCCCCTCGAGCGAAAAATTCGCACACCATACGAACGCTATACGCTCATGTCGTCCAGCCGACAGGAAGCTGTCATACTAGGCATGCGCAGTGCGAATTTTCGTACGAAAATACGCAAAAAACGGGCGTACGCTCGCCCGTCGGACAGCAATTTCGTAGCTCTGGATCAGGCCCATAATCACTACATGGTACATGACTGGCTGACTGTTGCCATTGTGCCTCCTTGGTTTGTCATTTTCACTTCACAAGCAGACAAGTAATTACATACAAATCCAATAAAATAAATTAATCCAGTTAAAATCAGATTGTTTGTCACCTTACACTTAGATACAAAGCAGAGATACTGACACAGAGTCAATCCAGCCTAGTCTGCCAGTTAGCGGTGATGTCACAGTGGCTGCTGACATCAGATAGAATTTAGAACCCGATGACCTAGGGCATCCGCATCATCATTTGTGATGTCATCCTCACTGCTGCTAGCTTGGGTTGTTTCAGACTGCAGTACAGCAGAGGAAAAAATAGAGCACAGAACTAGATTCTGCTTGCACTATTATGAAGCCAAAGACCTGGCAATTGGAAAAGTGTATATTATTGTACTTTCAAAACGATTGACCAAGCAATTAAAAAAAAAAAAAAAATGCATTTCACCAAAGCTACATGTATATGGCATTGAGAATTAATGCCCTTTGTAGCTAACATAC
>WWET01000033.1:1327814-1345816 GCA_011038615.1 Limnodynastes dumerilii
CGGGAGGCAGCAGGACTGGAGTCAGCGGTGCAGGACTGGAGTCAGCAAGGCAGAGCAGGGGTCAGCAAGACCAGGACTGGAGTCAGCAAGGCAGAGCTAGAATCAGCAAGGCCAGGACTGGAGTCAGCAATAGCAGGACTGGAGTCAGCAAGGTAGAGCAGGAGTCAGCAAGGCCAGGAGTCCGCAGAGCAGGAGGACCATGCATCCAAAAGACGAGTTGTTCTGGCAATGAATGTCAGAACTGACAGCGTTTAAATAGGGCGCCCTAAGCGAATATTGGCTGGAGGATCGCGGCAAGCAGGAGTCATTGGTGGAGCGGCAGCACATGATCCAGGTAAGATGGCGGCACCCATGGACCGATGCGCCTCGGTGTTTGGCGCCAGAGTCCACGTGGAGGACGCCACAGCAGGATTGGTAAGTAGGAATGAGGCTATCACTGTTTCAGTGACAGCCTCCGACGGCCACGAGGACCCGTGCTCCAGGAGAGAGGCACCGACAAGAAACCAGGACACAGGTAAGTGCGGCGTCTGCCGCAATTTGTGATAGTGGCCTCCGGACGCCCAATTAAGTTCTTGGTAGGGCGTTTAGCAAGGAGTTTCTTGACCAATCCGGGTGCGTTGACATCAGAAGCGCGGATCCAGGCCCTTTCCTCAGGACTAAACCCTTTCCAGTCCACCAGATATTCCTTATGACCATGACGTATTCTGGAATCCACAATTTCCTTTACTTCAAATTTTCCTGTAAACCAGAAATCTTTATTGGTTTTTTAACTGGTGAAGAATATCTGTTCAATATCAGAGGTTTGAGCAAAGAAATATGAAAAGAGTTAGGAATTCTGAGGCAGGGTGGTAAATCCAATTTGTACGCTACTGGTTTAATAACTCCATGGATTTTGAATGGTCCAAGGTACCTTGGGGTGAATTTCATGGTAGGAACTTTAAGTCATAGATTCCTAGAAGACAGCCACACTCAATCTTAAGGATGAAGAGGTGGGATGGCTTTCCTTTTCCGATCAGCATGTATTTTGTATCTCTTGGATGTTTTTAGTAATGCGGACCTTACTTTTTTCCAGATTTCAGATCCAAGGAAGATGCTGAGGCGGGAACAGATTCAGCTGGTAGAAGAGAGAAGGGTGGAATCCTAGGTTGCAGACAGTAAACTACTTTGAAGGGTGTATTGTCCAGAGATTTGTGGTAATAATAATTGTGGGAAAACTCCACCCATGGCAATAAGTCCACCCAGTCGTCTTGAGAAGAGGAAACATAAAGTCGAATGAATGTCTCTAAGTCCTGGTTTACTCGTTCGGTCTGACCATTGGTTTGTGGATGATAGGCCGTTGAAAATTTGAGATTGACATGGAGACTCTTACAGAGAGCTCTCCAGAACAGGGCAGTGAATTGTACTCCTCTATCGGAAATGATCTCCTCAGGACAGCCGTGAAGACGGAAAATTTCTGAAATAAAGAGTTGTGCCAGGGTTGGTGCGGAGGGTAATCCCTTGAGTGGGATGAAGTGAGCCATCTTGGAGAACCGGTCCACAATTACCCAGATGGTGTTATATTGACGACAGGATGGTAGGTCTGTAAAAAGGTCCATCGAGATATGAGTCCATGGAATTTGTGGCACAGGTAGTGGTTGTAACGCTCCTAGAGGTGGTCGTCGAGGTATCTTGTGTTGAGCGCAATGAGAACAGGCGTTCACAAAATCTTTTACATCCTCTCATTGACCACCAATAGTGTTGTGAAATAAAGGCAAGAGTTTTGGTAATACCAGCATGTCCGGCAAACTTGGAGGTATGAGCCCAAACCATGAGTTTCCACAGTGGGATAACTTGGGTGCTGACTAGAACAGTGGGATTTAAGATAGGACGATCTTCCTCGAAGTCGTCGGGGCTGAATTGTCTTGACAGGGCATCAGCCTTGGTATTCTTCTTACCTGGACGGAATTGGAGCTGAAGATTAAACCGGGAAAAGAAGAGAGACCAACGGGCTTGACGAGGATTGATACACTGAGCGGTTTTGAAATAAATCAGGTTTTTGTGGTCAGTATAGATGACAATGGGATGGATGGCACCTTCCAGCAGATATCTCCATTCTTGAAGGGCCAATTTCATGGCAAGTAATTCTTTCTCACCAATTGTGTAATTTCTCTCTGCGGATAAGAATTTCCTTAAAAAGAATCCACATGGGTGAGTCTGACCGTCAGGAAATTTTTGTGATAGAACTGCTCCAACTCCTTCCGCTGAGGCGTCTACTTCGAGGAAGAAAGGTAACGTGGTATCAGGTTGTCTAAGGATTGGAGCAGAAATGAAAGCTTCCTTGAGTTGATGGAACAGTTGTTGACTAGACAAGGGCCATTTTGCTGGATTAGCCCCTTTCCGGGTTAGTGACGTGATGGGAGAAATGACTGTGGAATAGTTTGGGGTAAATCGTCGGTAATAGTTTGGGGTAAATCGTCGGTAAAAGTTGGCGAAACCGATGAATCGTTGAGTACTTCTCAAGGATGTGGGTTGTGGCCAGTCCAAAATTGCCTGGATTTTCTGTGGGACCATCTGAATTTGAGTCCCAGAAATGATGAACCCCAGGAATGGAATGCTGTCAGTCTCGAATATGCATTTTTGTAGTTTGCAGTATAAGTGGTTCTCCCGCAGACGGGACAGGACTTCTTTGACCATCCGGCGATGGGTAATCAGGTCTTGGGAAAAAATTAATATGTCATCAAGATAGACTACAAAAGAGGTGTTCAAAAGGTCCCGAAATATTTTATTCACGAAACCTTGAAAGACGGCGGGGGCGTTGCTGAGGCCGAAGGGCATCACCAAATACTCGTAATGTCCATCACGAGTATTGAACGCCGTCTTCCACTCATCACCGCTGCGGATACAGATTAAATTGTAAGCTCCTCTCTACGGATACGGATTAAATTGGAAGCTCCTCTGAGATCAAGCTTGGTGAAGATGGTAGAACCCTTGATGCGGTCGAACATCTCCGGAATCAGAGGTAGCTGGTACCGTTTTTTAAATTGTAATAGCGTTAAGTCCCCGGTAGTCAATGCATGGGCGTAAGCCTCCATCCTTCTTCTTTACAAAAAAGAAACCGGCACCAGCAGGAGAGGAAGATGGTCGAATGAACCCACGAGCTAGATTTTCCCGAATGTAGTCAGTCATGGCTTTTGTTACAAGCAGTGATAGTGGGTAAGTTCTACCTCTCGGAGGAGAGGTTCCGGGGAGAAGGTCAATGGGACAATCCCAAGGGCGGTGAGGTGGTAATGTTTCAGCAGATTGTTTGCTGAACACGTCATTAAACGCTTGGTACTGAATGGGTAAATCCAGGGAGGTTTTAGTCTGCGCTAGGCGATGAAGATTGATTTGCTGTAGACAGTTTTTAAAGCAATAGTCACTCCAGCGGATAATTGCAGGGATACACCAATCCAAATGTGGATTGTGCTGTTGAAGCCAGGGCAGGCCAAGGATGATTGGAGAAGTGGTTTGTGATAATATCAAGAAGTGAATGGTCTCCTTGTGCAGAAGACCCGTCTGGAGTTTAACTGTGGTGGTTCGATGGGTAATGGTGCCACTGGGTATACGACTCCCATCCACTGCAGTGATATAGATGGATATGTCAAGTTTTTCAACAGGAATTTTTAAAGCTTCTACCACACTCAGGGAGATGAAGTTCTCTGCAGCTCCCGAATCTAGAAGAGCAGTGAGGTTTGTACAGCCAGAATCCAGGGACACAGTAACTGGTAAAGTACAGTCCTTCTTAGTGGAGGAGCGTAGAGACACTCCTAACTCAGGCTCCCTTGACTTAGTTAGGAGCGTACGTTTCCCGGGCGCTTGGGACATTGAAGGCGAATATGCCCAGGCTCTCCACCATAAAAGCACAAATTATTTGTCGTACGTCTTTGACGTTCTTGGTCTGTGATCCGGGATTTGCCGAGTTGCATGGGTACCTCCGTTGGTGGTGGTGAAGTTCTAGGACAGGTGGTAAACGGAGATTTAGGTCGAATAACTTCTTTACTTTCTCTCTGTGACGGATATCCACACGTGTACATGTAGTGATCAACTCGTTCAGGGTGGTTGGTAGCTGAGAAGAAATTAAATTATCTTTAATACGATCTGCCAGTCCATGCCAGAAAATAGATATAAGCGACCTCCTCTCCCCATGATAACTCAGAAGCAAGAGTCCGGAAGAGTACCACATACTGACCCACGGTCATGTCCTTCTGGCGTAGACTGAGGATGTCAGTGGCTGCAGAAGAGGAACGGCCTGACGTATCAAAGATAACCCTGAAAGTTTCCAAAAAAATTTCTAGGTTGGAGAGTAGAGGATCATTTTTTTCCAAGAGAGGAGACACCCAATCCAAGGCTTGACCACAGAGAAGAGAGATGATATACGCCACTTTGACGCTATCGGAGGGAAAATTCTTGGGCTGTAATTTGAATTGTAATAAGCACAAATTCAGGAAACCCCGACAGAGTTTTGGGGTTCCGTCATACTTGGCAGGAGTTGAAAGAGGTATTCGGGATCCACTAGATGAACTGCTTGATGAAGCAGTCGGTTCTTGGTGCATGACGGTATGCTGGAATGCTCCCACCTGATTTGCCAATTCGTGGAGGCATGATACCACTTGGCCAATCATTGCTTCCTGAAGCTCAAGTCTGTATGTCATATTTGACAGTGTTCCCTGGGGGTTTGCCCCGGTAGAATCCATAGGGCCAGAACAAACTGTCACGTTCAGTGGAGTAGTGGGATCGGTACCGGGTTTCAGGGAGTGAGACAGCAGAGCAGGTGTAAAATGGAAGCTGGCTGGTTTAATATACGATTGGTACATACAGTAAATACGACAAGGTGAGGTGTAAGCAGTCTCTGGTGACAAAGATAGAAAGTCTAGCATTGACGTGCACAGGAGTATGAAAGTCTGTGAACCAGGAGACACAAGGCAGGACTGGAGTCAGCGGAGCACGATTGGAGTCACAATGCTGGTCTGGAGTAAGCAGAGCAGGACTGGAGTCAGTGGTGCAAGAACTGGAGTCACAATGCAGGACTGGAGTCAGCGGTGCAGGGCTGGAGTCAGCGATGCAGGGCTGGAGTCAGCGGTGCAGGGCTGGAGTCAGCGGTGCAGGACTGGAGTCAGCGGTGCAGGACTGGAGTCAGCGGTGCAGGACTGGAGTCAGCAAAGCAGAGCAGGGGTCAGCAAGACCAGGACTGGAGTCAGCAAGGCAGAGCTAGAATCAGCAAGGCCAGGACTGGAGTCAGCAAGGCAGAGCAGGAGTCAGCAAGACCAGGACTGGAGTCAGCAAGGTAGAGCAGTAGTCAGCAAGGCCAGGAGTCCGCAGAGCAGGTGGACCATGCATCCAAAAGACGAGTTGTTCTGGCAATGAATGTCAGAACTGACAGCGTTTAAATAGGGCGCCCTAAGCGCCTATTGGCTGGAGGATCGCAGCAATCAGGAGTCATTGGTGGAGCGGCAGCACATGATCCAGGTAAGATGGTGGCACCCATGGACCGATGCGCCACGGCGTTTGGCGCCAGAGTCCACGTGGAGGACGCCGCAGCAGGATTGGTAAGTAGGAATGAGGCTGTCACTGTTTCAGTGACAGCCTCCGACGGCCGCGAGGACCCGTGCGCCGGGATAGAGGCACCGACAAAGAACCAGGACACAGGTAAGTGCGGCGTCTGCCGCAATCTGTGATACCTATTAGGCGCGCACTCTGTCTTCTCTGGCTCTTATGCACTTCCTTACCTGTGGAACGCATCCTGGCTTGGGGGAAGGGTTTTCTTGGCTGTCCTATCACAGGACAGCAGACAGTAATTAACAGCCTACTTACCATTACTCTGTGCCGGTTATACAGTCTGTTCCTCAGTTCTGTGACCTGCTACTTACCTGTGTGCCTAGTGCTTCTGCCTAGTGAACTGTTGCTGTTTGACCCACTTACCTGCCTTGTTACCTGCCCTTTATTACTTGGTGTATCCATCCCTGTCTCTTACCCCTATTTGTACCTACCTTACCTGCAGTACCTATACTTACCTGAGTGCTAGTGTGTGTAATCTCTTAGGAGATACCTCTGAGTGTTAGTGTGAGCATTAGTCCTAGTCAGTCTAGTTTTGTCCCGTGATCTGCTTAGTCCTCAGTGCCACGTTTCCGTGTTTGCCGTTTGTCACCGGTGGGTCTCTTCCTACCGGTTCTGCTCCCGCTGACATTCGTTTGTTCTTTTGGGGTTCACCGTTGGGTGTCTATTCTTTCATTTTCCCGCGAGTCCAAGTTCAACGGGGAACGACCACGCCTTCAGGGGCCGCTCAGTCCATCCCCACCATCAGGGGCTCTGGTGAAAACCACCTGAAAGGTAAGACTCCGGACCCCGAAAGCTTGTTCGCTCACTCCATTGGGTTCTCCTTAGGATCACTATGGTACTTCACGGGTAAGCCCGGAGTATCCTACACATTCTTCCTGGACCACTCCGGTGCGTCGCAGGTAAACCCGGAGTGTCCTAACAATGTCCACAAGTAAATGTCCATTCATCCTTCAGAGACCAACTTTCTCATTAATTACAAAATAAAGTAAGATAAACTAGCTGTCCAGTTGCTGAAGTTAATTATGCAATATATAAATCTGTTACAAAAACAAAGAAACGGAACCAAAGTATTATCATGCTTGCCAGCCTTTGCAAATAAGTATCAGAGAGGTTGTGATAGCAAAATCAAGGAGCTGCCCTGTACCATCAAAGAAGTGTGTCTAACTTAACCCATGGATGTGTTTAGCTTCCAGGAATACAATTTCTCAGAGGTGACAGCGGACCTGATTCAGAGTTTGAAAATAAGAGAGGAAAGTTACTCCTGGGAAAAACCATGTTGATTTCAGGGGAGTCATATTTCATCTGTTGCAAACAGTATTAGAGTTGAGAGGTGGCATTTTCTAGCCCAGGTCTAAATAACAGTGTAAAAGTAAAGCTGGTCAGTATCTGTGTGTAGTAAGGAAAATCAAAGCTGTATCAATGGGTGCAAAGAATACAATTAATTTGACTCCCCCTGAAATCAACATGGTTTTGCCCAGGAGTAACTTTCCTCCTGTAGGACTTGATTTACTGTTAAGAGTGAGTTAGGTGTGGTCAGATGTGCACCTAACTCACTTTTCCAGCCCCTAACCCACCCCCCATTTTTAGGTACCTTATGGCACTTAGGAGTGCCATAGGGCTACCTTATCTAACCATGCAATGTCCTTACAGATATTGCCTCTCCCCACCTCTACCCCGCCCTCCCCAGCTAATCTAAATCCCCCCCTCCCACTTCTTCCTAAGCACGTCCCGAGGTGGCATTACTCCACCTCTTTCTACTTAAAGTACTCCATGCGGTCATTAAAGACAGCACAGACTCTATCTACATACCGACCTGCTACATAGATAGCGTAAATGACCTACTATGCATGAGTAGTAGGTCATTTTGGTTAAATATGCACTTAAGAAGCACAAGCTTCTTAAGTGTGAATAAGGCCCTTAAGTTCAAGCTCCTGCTTAATTCTGAATCAGGCCCCTAATCACAAAAGAACAGCAAAGTTTTCAGCTTTGAGGTCACAGCTTTAGCCTAGGGCATTATTTTTTTTTTTACAAAGAACCTTACTGGCTATAATGAGTTTTTATTCCAATATATATAGCTGTTTAATAACACCAACAATAAAACTCAAGCAACACGGTCACAATATTCCAGGTGACCACCAAATACGAGACAACTTTATAATTTACTTCAGTGGTGGTGCTGAACTTTTAATGTCTTTGCATATTACTGATTAATTATCTTTCATTTCAAGATTTTCACATTTGTGCAGAATTACATTGGTTGTTTCATGCAAGATATTCCTAGAGCACCGAAGAGATTAAAGAGGAATTCAATGTTCCTTGGAGCACATCTTTTATTAAGTTAAACGTTTAAGCTTTGTGAATCTTGTACTATATTCTCTGTCTCAAACAATTATTTCTCTTCTCTATTTATTTTGCTTTGGCTTGATGAATTTTTTTTCTTTTGTTTTTGTGCAGTTACTTTCAGCATTACACATTCAGGAGTATGGATTAAAAGTGATTAAATGTGTTCCTTGTTACTATGGCTGAAGCTTGAGTTTGGTATCAATAGATATGTAGCTTCAAAGATTTTTTTTTGATAATTATCAATGCTGTGATATTAGAACTTATGTAGTATTGGATAGCTTAAACCCAAACCATTGAAGAACAACACATCAAAAAATGCATAAATTAATATAAATTAATAGACATTTATAACTTTACAGGTCTGATCCAGAGTTGGAGAGTAGGAGCTAAAACACCTTGTCAAAAGAATGTTAAAAGGCGGGGGAGTCCAGGGCTGGTGCTAGGTCCCTGGGCAACCTAGGCAAAGTTTGGCCTGTTTCCCTCCCCCCCCTGCACCACACCGTCTTTATATGCGCCCCTTCATTTGCCCCTTCAGGCCTCTAATTAGGTATTGCAGGCCCCCATCCCCAGTTTTAATTAGATATTGCAGCCCCCTCCCTAGTTTTAATCATAAATTGCAGAATCTCCCCCTCTCTAGTTTTACTTATATATTGCAGTCTCCCCCTCCCCAGTTTTACTTATATATTGCAATATTGCAGGCCCCCCTCCCTAGTTTTAATTATATATTGCTGGCCCCCCTCCCTAGTTTTACTCATATATAGCAGGCCCCCTCCCTAGTTTTACTCATATATTGCAGCCTCCCCCTTCACAGTTTTACTCATATACCGCACTTAGGGTCGCATTAGTCTCCGCCCGATTCACAAGTCCGACCTTAAGGCATTTCCGACCTTAACTTCAACGTACATGGCGTTGCACTATTACTACGCATGCGCAGTTGATGCTAAATCGATCCGACCCTAAATATACGCACGGAATTATCGTTAGTTCCGGATCTCTGAATCAGGCCCATGGACATTGCTGGTGTAAGTAATTAAGCTGTTCAAAAAATCTAATCCCTCAATGCAATGCTGTTGTTACACTTTGTGGACATGTAATATTTGAACTTGCCCCTAGGGGGACATTGTGAGACTCCTGATTATAAACATTATCTTGACCGACCCCTAGGGGCTGCTTTTGGACTGGAGCACTTAGTTAGCCTGCTAAAATAGGACTTCCTCTCTCTGAGTAGGCTGCTGGTCATTATTTATCCTGTGTTTCTAATTCATGTATGCTCACTGATCTTCTGTTTGTTACATCCTTGTGTCTTGTATGACAGCTGTCTCTTTGTATTTATGTACTCTCATGTTTTTGTATTCGGTCTATCTCTGTTGTGCTTAGTGCTCCCTTTTTTTTCATGTTTATATCTGTACTCCACAGTGTTTTAGACTGTTGTTTATCTAGTCTTGTTCCCTGTGCTGTCATTGATATTTTTATTGTTGCTCCCAGATCACTATTCACTATTTTCTGTATTAACTTGTGTGTACACTAATAAACACTGTTGATCTCTTCCTTCCCGTCTGGTTATTAGTGCTTAGCTACACATGAAGCAGTCTTACAGGGACTGTGACCTGCTGGGTGTCCTGCTGCACAAACCTATCCCCACCTTCAAGGGCTCTAGTAAAGACCAGGCCCCAGTTAGACTCCACACCCTGGGAAACAGCTGTTTCAGAGAATTCTGTAGCATCATGGAACAGTACATACTGGTAAGATGTTGGAGCTAGCTGACGATCACAGATCACACTATAATTGCCAGAAAATGTAACTAGCTTCTGAGTGGCGGCTGCAGATGCAGAAGGATATTGCTTGTCCCCAGGACCGGCGCGACCCGCTCCGGCATCCCTGCACATGCTTGATAGGCGCCGGACATCCCCCTGCTCTCCGCTATACAGATTGGCAGCGTTCAT
Organism: Limnodynastes dumerilii; assembly: GCA_011038615.1. Classification (NCBI taxonomy): domain Eukaryota; kingdom Metazoa; phylum Chordata; class Amphibia; order Anura; family Limnodynastidae; genus Limnodynastes; species Limnodynastes dumerilii. Next base: position 1,337,675 of record WWET01000033.1, read on the forward strand.
ACAGTCTCCTGTATGAACACTGCCAATCTGTATAGCGGGGAGAGTGGGGATGTCCGGCGCCTATCCAGCATTGCGCCGGGATGCATCGCATCACCTCGCGAGGCGGGTCACGCTGGTCCTGCCTGGGAGATATCGCTCCAGATGTTTTCATCTCCATGATTTGCTTTTTTTATTGTGTTTACAAGATTGTGTTTTATGATGTTTACATGGATACTATACTCTAATAACTATAATGATAAATTGTTAAACAGGTAGGCGCAAATTTATAGTTTGCAGGGAGGTGCCGAACACCCTAGCACTGGCCCTGCTCCCAGGAAGGAATCCAGAGTCAGGAGAACAAGGTTTCCTGCTCCACTACATCCTCATCGATCCTAGCTACAAGAGGAGAGCTTGAACTAAAGGAGGATTAGCTGTACAGTGGTTTTTCTCCCCCGTACATTTGCAAGTCAGGATTGTTTACACGGTTGCTAAGGAGGAGAGCGGGACACGCGGCCGCTGTTATCTAGCATGGAGACTGTTAATATTACAGCCTTTACTGAATTATGTACATTACTGTTTCTAAGAGACAAGTGTTATCTTACTAACGAGGCAGACGTACCTCTGATACCTTTCTTTTTTCTTCTTTTCAATATATTCATTATAACCGTTGCTCAATAATTGTATATTGAAAGGTAAAAGCAAGGTTATTACATCAGTATATTTACTTAACACAGTGCGGGATATCTCTTGTGTCCTTCTATGTTGAACTTTATTGATGCACTTGTGGCATTTTCAGTCCCGGCACGTGTTGTATTGTAAATTTTATGTAACTTAGGATTTTATGTGTTATTAATTGATTTATTTGTTTTTGGATTGGTCTTTTTGCCATTATGGCGTTTAGTTTACAGAGTGATTTAAAAGGCAGGCATTCGAGATGGCAGGAAGAGGTGGATGTTATTCTGAATTCTTCTAATAGTGGGAATAAACATGACTGGCAAGATGATCTATTTGAATTAAAACATGTGATGATAAAAGAAACTAAAACCTTCTTAAGCTTAATGATGTCTAAAAAAAATTTGAGCAACAATATTGTTCCTAGAGGTCTTAGACCTAAATTATTTCCCTCTTTTGATCTAGCCACTGAGGATCTGACAAAACAGTGGGACAATGTACTGTTAAAATGCTCCACTGAACTTTTATAAGTTTTGGTGGAACATGACAAAATAATCCTTGATAAACATCAAAAGGATATAGCAGCATTAAGTGAAAAACTTGAAATGTACAGTAATATAGACGATTTTGTAAAACAGTATGATACATATAAAAACGATATTGAGGAGTTTGAGAAATATGTTAAAGACAAGAAAAACGGTACATTTATGAGAGATAAAAGAGACTTTCAGGAAAATCATATTTTCGACTGGTATCTTTTTTATAATAAACGATGGTTTAAGAGGGATAGATATAACCCTTCTGCGTCTGAGTATGAATCCTCTGATAATGATACTGGAGATAAATCAAATCAGAAAGGTTTTTAGGTAAAGGCAATTGGAACAAAAACTCTATAGAAAAATCAGGCGAAGGGGCAGAAAAAATGCCTCAATAAAAGTAAAAAAATCAGAGAGGGCGGAATCGCCCACAGGCATCAGATCGCACATTGAGACAGAGGAGATTTTAGAGGACAACTTTAAGATTATTAATTTATCATCATATGAACTTAACCAATCACATATTTCTCTTTTGACTAAAGGTCTCTCTTTTTCCCCAGATAAGAACTTTGATAGGGTGAAAATGGAGGTTGATTTAAATTTATATATGCGGAAATTGTTGCTTAAAAAATTTTACACACATAGGAGACAATTTGAGGATGTTGCCCCTTCACAAAGCACTATGACAATGCAAGAAAGGGATCTTTTTCCATTGGATGAGAAACAGTTGGCACTCTCTGAATTGATATCCTTGCAGGATGAATCAAAGTTGCCTAGGAAAGAGTCTGGTCTTAGACCTAAGTCCAGATTCTGACCTGATATCTTACTCTGTTCCCAAGTTAAGCTTTTTCATAATTTAGTGTCTCATGATCTGGATAAACTGTTTGAAAGATGTAATAAACAATCATTTAATTCCAGTAATCTGACCACAAATGAATTCCTGGCTATGAAGGATATCCAGTCATGGGATGCCATTATAAAACCCTCCGATAAGGGGGGAAATATTGTTATATGGGGTGAGTCACTCTATTTAGCAGAGGTACATAGGCAACTCAATGATAGTAGTTGTTATGGTAAGGTGATGTTGAATCCCACTAACAACTTTCTTATCTCTTACCAGAAATTGATTAGGAAAGCACATATGGATAATTTGATATCTGAAAGTGATCTGAAATTTCTGTGGGTTGAACATTCCCGTACTGCTACACTATATTTTTTGCCGAAGGTCCATAAGGATGAGCGGACGCCACCTGGACGACCTATAGTTTCCAGCAACAAGTGCCTGACTGAGCAGGCTAGCCGGTTTCTCGATTATCATCTGAGAAGGTACGTCTTAGGACTGCCTTCTTATACTCGAGATACCTCACATGTACTGTCTAAGATAGAAAATATAGAGGTAACTGAAAATATGATTTTGGCAGGCTGTGACGTCGAGTCTCTGTATACCTCGATTAGTCATATCCTTGGTATACAAGCAACCAGGTTTTTCCTTGAGAGGGGACGCTCAGGGTGATTTTCTCCTTGATTTATTGGAATTCGTGCTAACGCACAATTATTTTCTGTTCCATGATTCATGTTATGTGCAGTTGTGTGGTACTGCGATGGGCGCAGCATGTGCTCCAACTTTCACCAACCTATTTTTGGGTTGGTGGGAGTCGGAGGTGGTGTCAGCGCTCCCCGAGTACCAGTCATTGGTATACCTATGGATTAGGTATATCGACGACATCCTGATCTTCTGGGATGGTCAATTGGATGATTTATGCACATTTATTGATTCATTGAATCGGAATGACTTGAACATCAGATTGACCTTTGAGCATAGTAGAAGTAGTATTAACTTCCTCGATCTTACAATCAAAATCTCTGACCATCTTAGGATAGAAAGTGATATTTTTCGGAAGAAGACCGCTACTAATTCTACATTGCATTTTTCTAGTTCACATCTACCGTCAACCAAGAAGAATATTCCAAAAGGGGAATTTCTTCGGGTCCGGAGGAATTGCTCCAGTGATGCAGATTTTAACAAAAGAGCGGACGAACTATCACATTGTTTAATTCAGAGAGGATATAGTAAAAAATTGATATGTAAAGCTAGGAAGATGGCTTTTCGTTCAGACTGACATTCTATCATCAGCTCTAAGAAATCACGAGAGGTACAAGACAAAGTAAGATTGGTCACCACCTTTTGTCCACAGTGGAAGGATATACAGACGATAATGAATAATCATATTAATGTTTTACACACGGATAGTGATCTATATGAGATCTTGGGAGATAGGATAGATATAACTTGGCGCAGGAGTCCTAATTTGAAGGATGCCCTTGTGTGTAGTCATTATAATCCTACTAAATTTAAAACTAAGACTACGCTTGGATCCTTCCCCTGTGGACATTGCAGTCAGTGTCGCTTTATGAAAGTAACAAAACATTATACAGATCGCTTCAATAATCAACATTCTGTAAATCAGTTTATTAATTGTTCCTCATGCGGAGTTATATATTGCATTATTTGCCCGTGTGAAAGGATGTACATTGGCATGACTAAATGCGCTTTTAGGACTAGAATTTATGAGCACACTCGCAACATCTTGAATGCTCATAAAGATAAGACCAGATATAAACCACTGACTAGTGTCGCGAGACAATTTTTACAATCCCACAACAGTTCATTGACAGATTTGTTTGGAATGCCAAAAATCACACCTGGAATACGGGGTGGTGATATAGTCAGGATATTACAACAAAAAGAGTCTCAGATGATATATCTGATGAACTCAATGGTACCTATAGGTCTGAACGAAAATAATGAATTTCTTTGTGGTCATGGATGTTTGATCCTAATATATTTTGGTTACCTGATCTAAGATATTATTTGTGACATCTTGCCCCTATATGTAATTAACGGTGTCACACTACATACTTCTAAGTCAAATCTGCAAATTCATGGACCTTTGCTGTATGGGGGATGCAGTTGCCGGTTCGACTGGCCGATTTGCGAAACTGATACAGCCGACATATAAATTTGTTGATGTTTTGGTTCTGAAATATAGTGGATAATGAATATTTCTACTATAGTATCTGTTCTTAATAGCAAATTGGGCTCAACTTAAATAGGCTATAGTGGCTATGGTTAGCTAATAGAAGGGGAAGGTTAGGGTTAGGCTGCAGGAGATGGAGGGTTAAGGTTAGAGAAAAAACAGAAAATTTGAATAGCCAGACTGAAGCTATAGGAAGAGTGTTATCAGTTGAAGTATGAAGTCCCATACATAAGAGGAAATCTATAAGAACTGTTGGAAGAACAAGAGGAAGTCACCAATGGAAGGGTTTAAACATAGTGAGAGAGTGGGTTGTATCTGATGGCAAGCTGAGAGCCTTATAGTTAATTTAACTTCAACAAGACTTTCAAGTTTGATAAAGTCTCCTTATAATCTAAGAATAATGGGTAAATGCAATATCCTTTATAACAACGTATAATTGCCAACATTTAATGTACTTCAATGTCTTTAGTCACTGTCTCAAAATTATATTAAAGTATCTAAAATATCGAATCTAAATAGGGATTCAAATAAGAAAATAGGTTATACAAAATGTCTCATGGTACAGTCACTTCTTATCTTGATATCGTTTTACCATAATCCACATGAAGTTCATATTTAAATAAGAGTAATTTATTTGTCTTCATTTCCTTTCTTAATAGACAATTCATGACTGTGTGATGTGTCATCATGATTATAATAACCAGGAATGAATCATGAAAATTAGAAATAATAAAATTCCTGACATTAAATATAAATGCTCAAAACTTAAAAGGCAATTATAGAGATTTACAACTCTTCAAGACATGTTTTCTTTTCCAGCAAATCAGATGTTGTTTTTTTTGTTTAATAAAAAGTTTCTTTCTTAATATATCGTCTCCCTCTGACATCACTTGTATCCTCACATGACAAGTAGGGTAAATAGCACAGCATAGAGACTGTATGATTGTTAGGATTCCTTTTTTAACTAAAATTTCCTTTTACAGTACATTTAAGTGGTGATAATGGGCCTGACTCAGACTTGAGAAGGAGCTTGAAATTAGGAGAGGAAAGTGTCTCCTGGACTAAACCATGTTGATTGCAGGGGAGTCATATTTCATCTGTTGCAAAAGGTATTAGAGTTGAGAGGTGATGTTTCCTATCCCAAGTGTAAATAACAGTGTGATAGTAAAGCTGGTCAGTATCTGTGTGCAGTAAGCAATTTAAAGATATATCCCTGTATGCAAAGTATTCAATTAACTTGACTCCCCCTGAAATCAACATGGTTTAGCCCAGGAGTAACTTTCCTCTGTTAGGGCCGTGTTCACAGATCCGTTTTTATAAAGTATGCAAATATACGCATGTGTGTGGAAAAGCACACCCATGACATTCCCCTTGCACGGATGGATTTTCGGTGACTTACACATCCATAGGGCAACCTTAACTCTACGTGTGTAGTTACGTGCATAGTTTACTTCTGTACGTGCGTACATGAAAAACCACGGCCATATTAGTGCATTTAAATGCCTCTCCCCACTCACTTTCAGTTTTAAATTAGGTTATGGAGGTGAATAGATTTCACAAATGATCTGTGACATATCTAAAAGTGTTTAGCACGATCAAATTGTGCGTTATTACACATGTTGGTTTTGTACATGTACTATTAGATGAGGCAACAGGGATATAGTATAAGTTGACATACAAGGAGAATGAATCTAGAACACTCACTAAGTAGATAGGAGTATAATCTCAAACATAAGATTGTAGATATATATTAAGGTTGTCATTTGGCTTCCAGGCAGAGGGAGAACTAGTGTAATGGATTTTAGGCACAGAGATACGTAAAAGCGTGCAGGAAAAAATGACACGCACAGTTGTAGTTTTACTAGCCTGCTCACTGAGGACCTCTCCCAGAGGGTTTTATCTTATGCAAATGTTTTATCCATTGTGCTGGCCCAGGAAAAATGTGTACACAGAGACAGGCAGTGATGAGTTATATGCACATGGACATACACCACCATGCATTATAAGGGCAGTACAGGGTGTTCTGACATGCAAGCAGCCCGTGAGGTTGAAAAATGAGTTGATGACTTGAAAATTCCGCATTTACAATCCTTCTAAACATATTTGGGTATTTCCAGACCTACAAGGTAAGTACGTTAAACGCATTGCGTATTTACACTAGCGTAATTTCTATGCACTCCCCTAGGTACTTACCTCGTTTGTACGTCCTTTGACTATTTTGCGCTGCCCAAACCCTACCTTAACTTTTCATAGCGTAAGTACGGACGTACGTAATAGATTTACATACGTGACGCTCAAACTCAGCACATACTGTCCAATTTAAATGCCTTCCTGAACCTACAAAGCGTTATAAGGGGTGTCGTACTGATGCCCCCCGCCCCTTCGTTCGTAGTTACACTAATAGCACATACGTTTAGCGTTACGTGGCATATCATCTGGCGCGTGGTTGCATAGTAAATACAAATAGCCGATTTGATGTCATCAGCTAGCGTAAATACACTAACGTATTTAGCTCGGGATCTGGCCCATTGGCTCTAGTGCAGGTATGTATACACACATAATGGAAGTTAATTGCGTGTGCATTGTGAATGCATAGCAAAAGAAAATAGGCAAAATTCAGCATGAGGGCCTGAGTCAGGAAAGAACATGCATACTCATTACACAATCGCAGGCATGCTAGAGAGACCTTGCATTGCTGAGGATGACCTTGCCCAAGAGAGCTGGAGAGAGGCAGCAGTTTAGAGCTCTAGTAAATGTGCCATAAGGTCTAGCTTGTGCTATATTCCAAGCCTGGATTAGGCTCCAGTTGCAGAATTCTACATATCTCAGCATGATGAAGAAGAGAAGGGGCCTGATCCAGAGCAACGCTCGCAAGCGAGCGTACGCTCATCGTAAGCGAATTTTCGTCAAAAAATTCGCAATGCGCATGCCCAGTATGACAGGTTCCGGTCGCCCGCGCGTCATGAGCGAATAGCGGGCGTATCGTTAGCGTATTTTTCGCTCGCCGGGCGTATTTTTTTTACGATGGTCGGCTGAGCGCCCGTTTTACTACAGGGAGGCGGGGATAGCCATTTAAATTGTACAGTATGGGCGTGCTAAGCGTATTTTCTCAGCGTATTCTCTGCGAATTTTCGTACGGCCGACGGTCGTACCCAGTGTAGGGTATAGCCGCCGTAAGCAGGGACTTTACTATGGGAGTGCTAGGGGCGTGTAGGTTGATACGACGAGCGTACGTTCGCATTCGCCCGTCGTTGCGAATTTTCGTAGCGCTGGATCAGGCCCAAGGTCATTAAATCATTTGTATTCCAGGACTAATTTTTGGCATTGGGTGTGTGTATATACTATCCAGCCACTAATTACAGTTTTTCTAAAGAATGACAGAATAACTGCTTATTGCAGATACCGGACCTCAGTTGAATCACTCGTGAGTACCAGCATTTTAATAAGAGTCCACACTACATTATGCATGTTTCATATACAATGGCATTCTAGATAGCTCATCATGAAGTACAGCAGGTCTGCACTATATTGCTGTCCAAATGAGTTTCGATTTTAACTTTACTAAAGTCAAACAAAAAGTATTTGCAATTTGAGGGAAATTAGTTTGCTCAGTGCAAAAGTGAAAGAACACATAGCACCTTGGGGACCCTCCTCTTCTATTTCTAGTATAGTCAATATCTATGATTTATAAGGCTGCTAGCTGGTTACATTGTGTAAAATAACAGTTTTGTTTATAAGAAGGAAACCGTTACATTATTCAGTGACATTATTAGACATTTTCAGCGTGTGTTGCTGAAGATAAAGGTTTTTAGTTGCTAGGATGCAAAATAGATGCTTGAAATATGATGAATATGACACACAATTTAAGACACAATTACTTTACACACAAGGGGGGGGGGGGGGGACAAACACCTTCT
>WWET01000033.1:1398066-1415588 GCA_011038615.1 Limnodynastes dumerilii
CCTTTATTACTGCCCTTATATATGTGCCCAGTCTTTATTAATGCCTGCATACTATAACCGCGCATTACCCCCACCCCACATACTATAATCGCGCATTACCTCCACCCCACATACTATAACCGCACATTACCCCCACCCCACATACTATAACCATGCATTACCTCCACCCCACATACTATAATCACGCATTACCTTCACCCCACATACTATAATCGCGCATTACCTCCACCCCATTCACATAATATAATCACACATTACCCCTCACATACTTTAACCCACAATAAGCTTTTATAAGTGTCTTACCTATTTGCTGTCTTCCCTTCTCTTCTTCCTCACCAGTCACCCTCTGTCCTCTGCGGCACCGCTTCTTCTGAATGATGCAGCATCACGCTGATAACGGGGTGATCCAGACTTAAGTAAGTGCTTGAAATTAGTTACTCCTGGGCTAAACCATGTTGATTGCAGGGGGAGTCAAATGAATTGTATTCTTTGCATCATAAATGCTTAAAGGTGTATTACCACTGCGACGGAATGTGGTTGCCAATCCAAGCTGCCGTATTTCGGGCTTGATTCAGCAGCTGTATCATTGTTCAAAATAGACTGAAACTATAAAATGTCTATTGAGAATGGGACTCTATTTCTCCGTGATCAATAGTGAGACGCTGCAGCGGTTGCTGCAAGATTGTGGCTGTGGTGGGTTAAAAGTTAGGGTTATGGCTTAAGGGGAAAGTTAGTTAGGGTGTGGGGCATGGAAGTTTAGGGTTAGGCTGCAGAGCATGGAGCATTAGGGTTATGACTGAAGAAGAAGGTTAGGCTGTGGCAAAGGGAGGGTTAGGGTTAGGATGCGGAGCATGGAGCGTTAGGGTTATGACTGAAGAAGAAGAAGAAGGTTAGGCTGTGGCAAAGGGAGCGTTAGGGTTAGGCAAGGGATAAGGGTATGGTTAGGTTAAACACTTTCTTAAATGCAGTCAGCTGGCGATTGACGGCAATCTGCATTCAGCTGTAGTACTGTATGGAGGTTTTTTGGAATGGAACCACTCTCTGATTGTACCAGCTATCTGTAATGTTTACATCGATAAATTGTAATTTGCAAGTCTAGTTATATCTTCAGCGAATTGTGTATATTTGTAGTATTTGGATATATTTATTACAGTAAATAGATATATTTTAAAACTATCTTTGTATCCTTTTTTTAAATGAAGTTTAACAAAATGTGTAGCAGGTGGAACAGTAAATACTATTTTCAAAAAGGAATTATTTTGTTCCAAAGTAAAATCTTTATTCCTTATATTCTATTGGAAAGAACTATTACAAATTATCACTGTGTTTTATTTTTCTTGTGTCTTTGGGAGAATTTCTTTCCTTCCTGCTGTATTGAAAAGTTGGTGTCAGTTATATTCTGTAGAGAATTAGAGTTAGAATCACCTCAGCAGAAAAGCCTTGAAAGTGGCTTGTCATAAATTTGCAAATGTTTGTAGATAAAGCTAGTTAATAGCAGAGTGCTCAGATATTTTTCTTCATTGTTTCTCTCTATCATTATCTATTTGAAAGGGGTACAGGTAAAGACAAAAGCTTGTACGGCTTTGTGGCAAGCAGCATTCTGTAGCAATATGTTTAACATGTATTACAAGAATAAAAGACTAATTGGGCATGACATGTAGTTTGACTACAAAACCAACTTAAGAGAGAAAAGATAAACTAAACAATGATTGCATATTACTGCAAGGATTCATAGAGGAATACTGTATATGTGTTGAGTGTTAATATGCATATTTTGCATTTATAGACTGAAAAACTTCCTTATTAAACATGATGAGAACCCATAAATGAATAAAATAGTGCGCCTTCACCCCTCTAAATATTTGTGGGTCTCTGGTTCAAAGAAGGGCCTTTTTCTCCCAGGTATTTCCGAAGTGCCTGAGAAATCGATTGTTTCTGCAAAGCAATCAATTAGAAAATGTCAGCCCCTTTTCCATTCCTGCAGCATAATAAATTTGGCCCTAGAACTCCTCTCCCCACAGCCTAACCCTAAAACTCCCTTCCCCGTAGCCTGACCCAAGTACTCACCTCAGGTCCAGTACTGGTCTGCGAGGCACCGATTTCCAAGTAAATGGGTAGGTTAATCGGCATGCTTCATTCAAAAATAATGCAAAGGTATTATTTTTTAATTAGCGGCAACTGAAAATCAGCTTTCAGCTGCCTGTATTTCTAAAATACTATTATCAGACCAGTGACTGACACCGCCTCTAAATGATCAACCAACCTAAGCGATGCCAGTCAGTAAAACAAATGCTAGGTGTGCCCGTGAGTTAACCTTTAACAGCCTAAGTCAGCCACACAATGTTTAGTTATATGTTATAATATAAACAATATATTAAATATAGTTCACCATCATAATGGGTGTGGGTCCCTGGAAAGAACAGCCCTATTTCAATAGGGCCATTTTCTCCTAGCCAGTTCGAAACTGGCTGGGACTTTGATTGATTATGCCTCGATGAGGCATCCGGGGGGCCCCAGGCGCTGCCGAGTTTTGCGGCAGACCAACACGCCGGGTCCTGTCTTTAAGGTGGATGGCTGGAATGATAAATGGGTTTGGTTCACCCACGCCACCGAGCGGAAGAGCAGCGGTTGTAATACCCTGGTTCTGCCGGACTGCTTTGAGGCAGAATAATACCACCAGGTACCGCGCCCCCCGGATAGTAAAAGGAAAATAGACTGAACGGTCTACACGCCAAAACTCCGGCGGTTGTATAGATTACCCCGGAACTACAAAATCTACAAGTGTATTAAATAATCAACCAGCCCCTATGCAATCAGCCTAGCTACAGAAGTACCTGCACTTAGAGGGGACTCTGGCATTAACCTCCTAATCTGCAGCCTGTCCCTTAATCCAAAACTGATAAACTGGTGCTAAGGAGACACAAACAGCCCCTTCTGGTAGCTCTCCCCTGTCACAGTGGCCACTTATATCCTAGTGGTCCACTTGTAGTCTGCTGACCCAGAACCAACTAAATGTATGGGCACAACAGCCCTTGTCAAAGACTTCCCCTGCAGCTCATTCCTAAAACGCTTCTTACCTGGTTTTCCTGCTCCAATTTACCTAATCCGTCCTGCAGCTCACCTCCAACCCCTTCCCTCTCTCTCAGACGCTTCTTCTCTTCTTCCAGATGCTTCTCCTCCGTTTCCCGCCATGCTGGGGGCGGAGCTTGTGACGCGACCAATCAGCCCATCACCCCTGCTGCCTATGGTGATGCGGTGGAGCCTGATTGGTCCACCGCGTCCAAATCTTCCTGAAGCCACGGTCTCTCTGCTCCCAGCTGAGAGACCGTGGCCCCCCCCCTGGCGCTTATGCGCCGCCGGAACGGGCGCCCGGGAACCTAAGCCTCCCTTAGAATGGGTTTTCAGAATCATTCTGGAAAAATTTTTCTAAAATGGAGGGGTATTCGAAATAGAGACATCCAAAAAAAGGAACTTTTAAATGTCCCTATTTTGGAAATCCCTCATTCTATGCAGAGACTGCAAGTGATCAGAACATGGAACATAAAACACCTCTGCTGCTCTTTGGGTTCACATTTTTCTTTAATGTATTAATATTTCTTTCCGCTATTATGTGCTTTAAGATTTATAAACATATGGGTATAACAATTGGAGTTGCCATTACATTTTAAATACTTCCTTAGGACTCCTGCTAAAATAAGAACAGGTATTCTTAATTTGTAATGTTAAACCAATATTTGTATTAGTTTTATTTATTTATACATGGTCTTTCTAGCTTAGTGTTTAATACATTGTGAACCACATTACTCACTGGCTATGAACACTTCCCTTGACAGTATCAGAGAACATTACAAAAGCTGGAGGCTCAGCACTTAGTGGCACAAATTAAATAGCATCTCTAAAAGGAAAATGTTCTAGAAATACCATTTAAAAAGACCACTGTTCATTTTATTAGGATACAGTTTTTGAAGAACTATAAAATGAGTATAATGACACATCAACCATGATGAGCTATGTGTATTATCATACTGTCCAACATGACCCATTCCATTAGGTACCTAATACTCTGTTCCTCAGGTTCCAACTGTTAGTTACTATGGTAACCGCCTTTGTTGAAGAGGCAAATTGTCTTTTAAATATCAGTTAATTCAATAAAACCAGGTTAGTGACAGTTGGAAGCTCAGGAACAGATTAAATTGTACCTAATGGAATGGGTTATGTTGGAGGGTCTGTATTATGTGTAGATATGTGTGTGTATTAATATTATTGAACTTGAGCCATTTATAATGCAACTGGCGCCAGGGCCACCATCAGGGGGGGCCATCAGGGACTATTGACCCGGGCCCAGAGCTGATAGGGGCCCACCAAGTAACAGGCCAACGCATAAAGAAAAACATCCCTGCGCACTCTCCTGCTGTTAAGGAAGGTCTGTGGTGTCCCACCCCAATGGCATCACATAGGGGACGAGCCCCATGGCTTTGTCCTGGTCCCTGCATATTCTGACGGCGACCGTGATTGGTGCCCTGAGCAATGGATGAGAATAGATATACTAGCACTGGACACACACCGGGGCAATGACGGAAGAGGGCCACACCAGTGGGAGCGACTTAGCGAGAGGTTCAGGTTAAATGCCCCAGGCGCTGCCGAGTTTTGCGGCAGACCAACACGCCGGGTCCTGTCGTTAAGGTGGATGGCTGGAATGATAAATGGGTTTGGTTCACCCACGCCACCGAGCGGAAGAGCAGCGGTTGTAATACCCTGGTTCTGCCGGACTGCTTTGAGGCAGAATAATACCACCAGGTACCGCGCCCCCCGGATAGTAAAAGGAAAATAGACTGAACGGTCTACACGCCAAAACTCCGGCGGTTGTATAGATTACCCCGGACACTACAAAATCCACAAGTGTATTAAATAATCAACCAGCCCCTGTGCAATCAGCATAGCTACAGAAGCACCTGCACTTAGAGGGGACTCTGGCATTAACCTCCTAATCTGCAGCCTGTCGCTTAATCCAAAACTGGTAAACTGGTGCTAAGGAGATACAAACAGCCCCTTCTGGTAGCTCTCCCCTGTGTTAAAATGTAATTTGGATGAAGTCAATATTGTAACATTAGATATATAAAAATTATGTATTTTTGTATATTTGTTTAGATAGAGATGCTTATTTTAGTTAATTAGTTATGGAACAAAAAGAACATTTCAAAAATATTAAATGGACATGTTCAAGAAATGGCCAGCAGGGGCAAAAGAAATTCCAAGGTTTCAAGATTGCCCACTCTTAAGGACAAAGAGAAATTCCAAACTGTTTCAACCCTCCCTCCCTCCATGGTTAAAAGGGATTTTGGAATTTCTCCATTTAACATTTGGGAACCTCAAGGACTAAGGAACGCCTATTTTACAGACTCAACCAATTGTTATGTGACATGTGGATTGTAAGTCAGCCTATTTTGTAAGCTATAAATGTAAAAGTTCTGCCTCTAAAGGGCAGAGTTTCAAATTTGGGGGACTTATTTGGCATCTATTTCTTCCCTCTGGAAGATCTTAGAGGAAAGAAATAGATGCTGAATGGCCCCACTTCCCCTGCCAACCCAGGGTGCAGGATGCATGCCACAGGGCCCTCTGTTGTAAGGGGCCCGTGTGCACTGCACAACTTAGTGCTCTTATATCTGGATGGGTCAGAATGTGAATTTGAACAAGTTATATCTGCTGAGGACCATTATGAAAGTAGGCTCCTTAGTGGGGCACACAGAAATTGATTTAATGATGAGCTAGGATCACAGATTCACATATTTATATAACTGAAGGACATATGGAATTGCCAAATGAAGTCAGAATGTTTCCTGATCCTGATATCACAGATTCACACACATGCACAGCGCCAAAAAGTGCCAGAAATGAATGTGCAAAAATAAAAAATACAAAAATACAAAAAAACTGCACTTTTGTCTGCAACTCCAGTCCGGTACTGTCTGCAACTCCAGTCCGGTCCTGTCTACGCTCCAGTCCAGACCTGTCTACGCTCCAGTCCGGTCCTATCTTCACTTCAGTCTGGTCCTGGTTGCACTCCAGTCCGGTTCTAGCCTCACTCCAGTCCGGTCCAGTCTGACTCTCACCATCCTTTCAGCTGCCACACGTCATCTGGCCCTACTGGACTCTAACCCACATGGTTCGGCTGCCACACGTCATCTGGCTCTGTTGGACAGTTACCTTCCAGACCTCTCTGTTTATTCTCTTCTCTCCAAGACTCTGAAAGGTGTATCATTTGCATTATTTGTTTATGTACAGACACATCATTAAACTTGCTCATTTCTCCTACCAATCTGCTCAGTCATCCTTGCTACTTGGACCAGGACTGGACCACTGGACTGGACCACGAGACTTGGAACAGGACTGGACCACTGGACTGGACCACGAGACTTGGAACAGGACTGGAACACAGGACTGGAACGCAGAACTGGATCGCAGGAGTGGAATGCAGGAGTACCAGGCACCTAGGAGACCTAGTTGTTCTGGCACTGATGGACCAGTGGACAGGGTTTAAATAGTGCGCCCTGTGCACCGATTGGCTGGAGGTCTGGAGAGCAGGAACGCCATTGGAGGAGTGCGATCACCTGATCCATCCAAGATGGCCGCGCCCATGGATCGAAGCACCGCAGGTTTGCCGCCAGAACTCCACGTGAGCAAACACTGCAGCAAGACTGGTAAGCAGGCATAGGGCTGTCACTGTTTCAGTGACAGCCTCCGACGGACCGCAGCCGCTGCACAGCGGGAGAAGGCAGTTCTCAGGGGGCCAAAGCAAAGGTAAGTGCAGCGTCTGCCGCGGGTTGTGATATTATATCTGCTGAGGACCATTATGAAAGTAGGCTCCTTAGTGGGGCACACAGACATTGATTTAATGATGAGCTAGTAATCACAGATTCACATATTTATATAACTGAAGGACATATGGAATTGCCAAATGAAGTTAGAATGTTTCCTGATCCTGATATCACAGATTCCCACACATGCACAGCGCCAAAAAGTGCCAGAAATGAATGTGGAAAAATAAAAAATACAAAAATACAAAAAAAACTGCACTTTTGTCTGCAACTCCAGTCTGGTCCTGTCTGTAACTCCAGTCCGGTCCTGTCTACGCTCCAGTCCAGACCTGTCTACGCTCCAGTCCGGTCCTATCTTCACTTCAGTCTGGTCCTGGTTGCACTCCAGTCCGGTTCTAGCCTTAATCCAGTCCGGTCCAGCCTGACTCTCACCATCCTTTCAGCTGCCACACGTCATCTGGCCCTACTGGACTCTAACCCACATGGTTCGGCTGCCACACGTCATCTGGCTCTGTTGGACAGTTACCTTCCAGACCTCTCTGTTTATTCTCTCCATCTCAAGACTCTTGAACTGTGTATCATTGGTATTATTTGTTTATGAACATACAACTCATAAACCTGCCCATTTCTCCTACCAATCTGCTCAGTCATCCTTGCTCCCGGAACCCGTGATTGGTTCACCCATTCTTGAAACCGTGACAGTTTGTTCTGGCCCCATGAATCCGTCTGGGACAAAACCACAAGGAGCATTACCCAATATGGATGAAAGACTTGAGCGTCAGGAGGCCACCATTGGACAGGTGGTATCTTGCCTTCATGAACTTGCGAACCAAGTGGGCTCTTTTCAGCACGCGGTGCTGCAACAAACTTCCTCTCCAACCACGGGACTTTCCTCTGCCTCTAGTAGCCTGAAGGTGCCTCTCTCTACACCAGCCAAGTATGATGGTGACCCCAAATCATGCCGGGGGTTCTTGAATCTGTGTCTGCTACATTTCCAGCTCCAGCCTGATTACTCAGACAGTTTGAAAGTAGCATATATAATCTCCCTATATTAGGTATCTCCCTTTCTGGAAAAGAATGATCCACTTCTTTCTAATTTGAAGGACTTCTTGGCTACTTTCCGGGTCATCTTTGACTCTCCTGGACGTACCACTTCCGCAACCACTGATATCCTCCGCTTTTGTTAGCGAGAATTAACGGTCGGCCAGTACGTGTTCCAGTTTCGTATCTTGTCTTTTGTGCTATCCTGGGGGGATGACGCTCTCATCTCCATCTTCTGGAACGGACTAGTGGATCGTATTAAAGATAACCTGGTTTCTGTACAGTTGCCTACTACCCTCAATAAGCTAATTTCCATTTGTACTCATATAGACATCCGCCACAGAGAGAGAGCCGCCGAAAGGAGAGAGATCCCTCGTCCAAGAGTTCCGATGGCTCCATGTCCCAGGATTTCATCTCCGCCTCCTGAAGAGCCCGTGCAACTTGGCCACTCTCAGCTCTCTACCCAGGAACGACAGAGAAGGGGAAAGGACACCCTCTGCTTCTACCGTGGGGAACCGGGTCATCTCCGCCTCCAGTTCTCTAAGTGACCGGGAAACGTCCGCTCCTAACCTGGCCTGAGGAAACCAAGTTAGGAGTTCCACTATTCTCCTCTGCATCTAGAGACTGCACCCTGCCTACTTCTTTGATATTAAACTCTGAGCAGGTGAATCTCACTGCTCTTCTTGATTCAGGAGCTGCTGAAAATTTTATTTCAGAATCCCGAAAACCTCCCTATTCCTACCTATCTTACAGCTGTCGATGGTAGTAGGATTCCGGGGGGCACCATTACCTGTCGAACTGTTCCTGTGAAATTCCGTGTTGGAGTACTTCATGAAGAAACCATCCAGTTCCTTGTACTAGCTAAAGCCAGCTTTACCAATATTTTGGTGTTACCCTGGCTCCAGCTGCACAACCCTCATATTGATTGGACTTTTTCCCAAATTGTCAGTTGGAGTAGAAACTGCTTTAATAACTCTCTGTCTCAAGTACTGCCACAACACCTGACCCAACCTGAAGGTTCCCCTAATCTCCAAGTTCAGTATCGGGATTTCCTGGACGTGTTCAATAAACAGTTCACTGAAACTCTGCCTCCTCATCGACCCTGGGACCGTCCCATAGATCTCGTTCCTGGATGCACGCCTCCCCGTGGAAGGGCATATCCACTTTCTTTGCCTGAGACCCAAGCCATGTCAGAGTATATTCAAGACAATCTGTCCAGGGGTTTCATTCGTACCTCCACCTCTCATGCAGGTGCCGGGTTTTTTTTTGTCAAAAATAAAAGATGGTGGTCTTCGCCCTTGTATTGACTATCGTGGGTTAAATGCCATCACTGTTAAAAACCGGTATCCCCTACCATTAGTCTCGGAGATGTTTGATCGGATTAAAGGGTCGACCATATTCACCAAACTTGATCTTAGGGGAGCCTATAACTTAATCAGGATCTGAAGTGGGGATGAATGGAAAACCGTGTTCAATACGCGAGATGGGCATTACGAGTACCTGGTAATGCCATTCGATTTGAGTAACGCTCCTGCTGTTTTCCAGGGATTCGTAAATGAGATATTCCGGGAACTACTAAATACCTCAGTAGTAGTTTACCTAGACGACATATTAATCTTCTCCAAAGATTTATCTACTCATCGCACCATGGTACGGGAGGTTCTGTCTCGCCCTCAGAAGGAATCATTTATACTGCAAACTGGAGAAATGCATATTTGAGGTTAGCAGTATTCCATTTCCAGGTTTTATTCTGTCTGGTACCCAAATCCAGATGGACCCCGCAAAAGTACAAGCCATCCTGGATTGGCCACAGCCCACCACGCTAAGAGGCATCCAGAGGTTTGTTGGCTTTGCTAACTTTTACCGGCGGTTCGTCCAGAATTATTCAACAATCCTGGCACCAATCATGTCCTTAACCCGCAAGGGCTTCAATACATCCAAGTGGCCGGTGAAAAGTTAACAAGCATTTCATAGAAACATAGAAACATAGAAAGCATTCCCTGTTTTCTTTCAACAGCTGAAAGAAGCTTTCTTCACTGCCCCGGTCCTCTGACAACCTGATGTTTCTCTCCCATTCTTCCTGGAAGTTGATAACTCCTCAGAGGGAACTGGAGCAGTTCTGTCACAAAGATTTCCAGATGGCCAGATCCACCCTTGTGGATTCTTCTCTCTCAAATTCCTCCCAGCAGAAAAAAACTACGCCATAGGAGAAATGGAACTTCTTGCCATGAAGTTGGCGTTAGAGGAGTGGCGTTATCTGCTCGAAGGAGCAGTGCATCCTGTCACAGTGTTCACAGATCATAAGAATCTGCTCTACATTAAAACTGCGCAGTGCATCAACCCTCGTCAAGCCCAGTGGTCCCTCTTCTTCGCCCGCTTTAACCTTCAGCTCCGCTTCCGTCCAGGGTAAAAAAATCGTAAGGCGGACGCCTTATCCAGATTATTCACCACAGAGGAGTCTAAAAGAAAAGAGGACTGTCTTATCCTTGATTCTGTTCAGGTTGCCAGCACACAGCCCATCCCGGTGGGTAAGACTTTCGTTCCTTTATTTCTCAGGAAGAAATTACTACACTGGGCCCACGCATCCAAATTCTCTGGACACGTTGGCATCACCAAGACTCAAGCATTTATTTCTCGGAGTAACTGGTGGCCGTCCCTCCGCGAGGATGTCAGGGCCTACAATGTCTGTTCTTGGTGTGCACAATACAAAACTTCAAGAAAAGCTCCCTCTGGGACTCTTCAGCCATTGCCTGTCCCAACAACTCCATGGACCCACATCTCGGTGGATTTTGTCACCGATTTCCCCCCCTGCAAACAATACAACACTATTTGGGTGGTGGTAGACTGGTTCTCCAAGATGGCCCATTTCATACCCCTCAAGAGACTACCCTCTGCTCCGGTCTTGGCTCAATTATTCATTGCTCACATCTTCTGTCTCCACCGCTGCCCTGAGGAAATTGTGTCTGATCGAGGAGTACAGTTCACAGCTCGGTTCTGGCGGGCCTTGTGCAAAAGTCTTCAGATCAAGCTAAAATTTTCCACTGCCTACCACCCACAGACCAATGGGCAAACGGAACGCGTGAACCAAGACTTGGAGACCTTCATCCGCCTCTATGTCTCTTTATCTCAAGATGACTGGGTGAACCTTCTGCCATGGGCTGAATTCTCTCACAACCAACACTACCATGAGTCCTTAGACGACACACCATTTAAGATAGTATATAGGTACCATCCCCGGGTTCCACCTTTTTCTCTAAATCCAGCTGCTGCTGTACCTACGTCAGAAGCATCTCTAGAAAAATTTGCGGATATCTGGAAGAGAATACGAGTCGCTCTCCTGAAGGCCTCCAAAAGGTACAAAATCCAGGCTGACCGCAAGAGGACTGCAATTCCTCCTCTTCATCCAGGGGACAAGGTGTGGTTGGTATCGAAAAACATTCGGCTTAAGGTACCATCCATAAAATTTGCTCCCAGGTACTTAGGTCCTTTTAGAGTCAACAAGGTGATCAATCTGGTAGCCTATCAACTAGATCTTCCCCCTCAACTTCGTATTCCCAATTCCTTCCACATCTCACTACTCAAGCCACTGGTGATCAATAGATTATCTTCTCCAGTAAAGAAGCCTCCCAAGATCTCTAATACTCAAGATGAGGAATTTGAGGTGAAAGAGATAGTGGACTCTCGAATCCACCATGGTCATCGTGAGTACTTGGTAGATTGGAAGGGGTATGGACCTGAAGAGCATGCTTGCATCCGTGCCTCTGATGTCAATGCACCCAGGCTTATTAAAAGCTTCCTTGCTAAGCATCCTGCCAAGACTCTGGTTGGGTGTCCTGAGGCCACCCATAAAGGAGTGGGTACTATCACAAAATGCTGCAGCAAGCTCTGCACTTACCCACTCCGGCTTGCTGCAGCTCACTCCCGCGGTCTAGGTTCACAGAGACTGTCACAGTGACAGTTTCCACACTCACCATCACTGCAGTCTTGGCATCCCACGTTCCATGGGCGTGGCCATCTTGGATTCCATCACATGACCTTCAGCACCAATGAGGAGTCGCCAGTTCAGTCCTCCAGCCAATCTGAGGGTAAGGTGCTCTATTTAAACTCTGTTCACTCTCTCCTCTGTGCCAGAACAACTTGTTCTACCAAGGTGCCTGGTTCTCCTGCGTTGCTGGTATCCTGATCCTGGTTCTGCCTGATCCATTGCCTGGTCTGATCCTGGTTCTGCCTGATCCATTGCCTGGTCTGATCCTGGTTCTGCCTGATCCATTGCCTGGTCTGATCCTGGTTCTGCCTGATCCATTGCCTGGTCTGATCCTGGTTCTGCCTGATCCATTGCCTGGTCTGATCCTGGTTCTGCCTGATCCATTGCCTGGTCTGATCCTGGTTCTGCCTGATCCATTGCCTGGTCTGATCCTGGTTCTGCCTGATCCATTGCCTGGTCTGATCCTGGTTCTGCCTGATCCATTGCCTGGTCTGATCCTGGTTCTGCCTGATCCATTGCCTGGTCTGATCCTGGTTCTGCCTGATCCATTGCCTGGTCTGATCCTGGTTCTGCCTGATCCATTGCCTGGTCTGATCCTGGTTCTGCCTGATCCATTGCCTGGTCTGATCCTGGTTCTGCCTGATCCATTGCCTGGTCTGATCCTGGTTCTGCCTGATCCATTGCCTGGTCTGATCCTGGTTCTGCCTGATCCCTTCCCGGGTTGGTCCCGGGAAAATCCCTTCTTTTTTCCCGGGTTGAAATCCCGGGTCTTTTGACCCGGGTTTACCGGAAGTGACCCTTTCACATCACCACCAAATACCCGGGATTTTTCTGAGACCCGGGTTTTTGACGAAAATCCCGGGTATTTGGTGGTGATGTGAAAGGGGTATCAGAGAGACTTTAAACCACATATCCAAAATGGAGGCAGCTACAAAATCAGTGATCGCTTTGAGAAAGTTCTAAATGGAGAACGAAACGCGTAAGCAATACAGCAATACTTTTGGACCAGGAACTTGCAACCCTTAGATTAACCTTTTATACGGTTGTTCTAAGAAACTATTTACTGGCAATTTAAGGTCTCCTTGGAACTTTAACACTGCTGGGGAACATCACATACGAGATGGGGTTGGCCACCCACGGGAAAGTTTCAGGCAGCACGTGTTCAAGCTCCTTCTGATCGGAGCACGGAGATACCATCAGCTGTGCATCAGCCCCGACAGCACGGAAAGTCTGTGCTATACACCAGTATCGGGTACATATCCTATGACCACCAGCGGCACAGACAGACCAACCATCAGTGCGGGAGGCTTAGGAAACTTATTGGTACCACAAATCCTTCCCTGTACTGGGAATTGTATGACAGATTGATTACACGGGAAATCTGAAGAACGCATGGATGTCGTAAGCATACCTTTCAATATACATGATTGATTTGGAGACCTAACTTGGTATTACTAATTATAGGACATCTTCTTCTGTATATATACCAGCAATTTATCTGTATAATACTGGAAGCGGGAATATATGAAAATAAAATTATCCAGTATAATTATAAGTAAGCCAATTTAAGATCCGTAGGCATTTATGGCCATTCTCAATAAATCTGGAAACCCAGCTCTGGATTGGCAGAAATCAGATACAGGGTTTTAGTACAGTGGATGCGCAGATCTGCTGTTTATAATGCGTACAACTATCCAGAGTGCCAATATTGGCGACTTTGGGTGGGTCATACTAAAAATAAGCACTCATTTCAAACATTAAAACAGATGAGAGGTGTAATGCAATAGCCTATACAAGTTTATATTTATTTATTCAAGCACCACATACATAAACACACAGTACAGAGAATAACAGAGATTGTAACATATATCCCTGCTATACTAAATGGTGATTTCAACTTTTCAACTTGTAGCCTGATATTACATATTATATTACAATGTTCAGTTGAAAACTCGGAGATCTTATAAGAGCAATACAATATGAACTCAAGCAAAAAAACATCAAGGCTCTGATTTACTAAGCTGTGGGACAGGAAAAGTGGAGATGTTGCCCATAGCAATCAAACAGATTCTAGCTCTCACATTCCTCTTACATACTAAAGAATTTTAGTTAAAATCTAATTGGTCGCTATGGGCAACATCTCCACTTTTCTTTTCTCGCAGCTTAGTAAATCTGGCCCCAAGAGTCAAAACTTAAGGGATAAGATTGAAGCCCAAGTGAAAAAAAACAGTATCTTATTAACGTATTCCAGGAATGGGTGGATTTCCTGATATTACCCTAATTAAGTATTAAGTAGTTTGGCGCAGTTCAGCATGTATTTCACATTGAAGCATGTACTAATATATCTTTCCCACACATCAAAAAAGTTCCACTTGCTTTTCCTGATCAAGTATGGTTTCCACCCATTCCATATGGAATATTTTAAATATCTTCTCTTCATAAAGCAAGAATGGCATTTGGTTATTGCTAACCCAGTTTTCTATAATTACTTTCTTGGCCACAGAACATAGCACTATTAGTAATCTTGTACCGCCCTTAGTTATCCTTTGATTATGTGGTATAGTACCAAATAGAGCCCACTCGGTGGTAAATGGGACGTAATTAAGAAACTTCTGCTCCACATGTCTTTTGACTCGCAGCCAGAAATATCAAATCACCGGACAGTCCCTAAGGCAGTGATACAGTCCTGCATCTGTTACACGACCTTTCAGACAAATTTCGATCTCTCCCAGACCCCATTTTTGAAACATATTACCACAATGTAAAACCCCTTAAAAATTAATATTAGTATAAAAAAGAAGAAGCTTGAGCTTGCGGCTATATACTGCTATTCAGACTCATAACTATCAAATGTGTTTAGAGCTGTATTCACATAATTACATTTCCATTTTATGGGCACAAAATATGCTATGCAACCAACTTATGCTTTATTAGCCATGATGTTTTGTGCCTTTTAAAGGAGCTGTAACCTCTGTTACACATGGCTGTATTTCATTGGCTAGTTAACACAGGGAACTGTTGCAATGTTATAAGTTGCAAAAATAATGGTTGTTACTTAATTTTAAATAGGTCCAAAATAAGAAAAAAAAAATCATCATGACTAAATGGTAAAAAATAAAGGAGAAACAATAAAACCCTATCTAATTACACCAACGCAAACATCGCACCTTACTGAAAGCTAAAGAAAACTTCCTGAAGGATATAGAAGCAGGTGTTAACACAATAGGGCATGTGGATGACACAGCGTGAGTGAATCCAAGCAATGTTTCTCAGCTGTGCCATAGAAATACTCAGCACTTCACATCTCAGGAAAACTCATTCTTTTAAATAGAAACAAAGAATCCCTCTTATTTCCAGCACAATCCAAAAGAGTACAACAGTAGCATGTTTATGTGGGGAATGGATTCTTAACATTAAGGAAGATGACTGAACCTTATGCCACATGATGCTATTTCATAAATGAATGTAAGGTGCACATGAGCAAGAGATTATTTTATAATGGGATTTTTAAGAAAGTGTGATTGTTTGCTCTGGGATGAAATATATTTAAATATGGTTTTTAGATCTATTTTCTTTCAGATTAAAGGGTGGAGATTTAAATCCCTTAACTTTCATATATGCAGGAGGTCTGTACATTATGAAGCTGATCCAGAGTTTGAGAGTAAGGGTAAAACAAGTCTACAGTTACACGTGTTTTGTCCTCAAAAAGGGGTAAGTACATCTCTGGAGCAGCCCCCATAATGGGAGGTCTATACATTTTCCAGATGCTGCTTTGGATTCAGTAAGTATGACGGGATGTGTACGGACATGGAACTTTTTTTTCTGGGGAGTGTACCAAAAATTTTTAACCACGACTATGTCTAATGATAGGAAGAAATGGTCCCTAGTCAAATGCTAAGCTGTGGACAATACTCTTCAGGGGTAGTAGATGTATGAAGTCTATATTTCCATGGTGACTGCTACTAATACCACATGTCATTCTTATAACAAAGTGACAAACTCCACTGCAACACAATAAAAACAGGACTCTTTAAGTGTTTCCACACATACATACACACACCCACATCGGTTGCAGTCCCCGCATTTCGAATACCCCTCCATTTTAGAATTTTTTTTGCAAAACAGGTGAGTATGCCAATCGGCATACTCACCCATTCATTTTTGGAAATGCAGCCACCACTGCGACAAGACCCGACACTTCACTGGACCATGGGAAAGGGGAGCAATCTCTCCAGGGTAAAACTGTTAGGGTCAGGCTATGGGGAATGGTTGGTTAGGGTCAGGCTGCAGGGAAAGGAGGGTCAGGGTCAGGCTGCAGGGAAGGGAGGAGTAGGGCAGGCTGCAGGGAAGGGAGGGCTAGGGTCAGGCTGTGGGGAAGGAAGGGTTAAGGTCATAGAAGGGGAAGGTTAGGGTCAGAATAATGGGAAGGGTTGAGGTTAGTTTCAACACTTACCTTTCGGAGCACTGTGTCCAGTGCTCCGGGGATGGATTGCTATGCCTCATCGAGGCATAAGCAATCGAAATCTGAGCCAGTTCAAAACTGGCTGGGAGAAAACAGCCCTATCGAAATAAGGCCATTCTTACTGGGGACCCACACCTCACACTCATACACACACATACATACAGCCTCCATTAGGGGGCCAAGTTGTGCTTGCAAGAGGGCAGGGCTTACTATTAATATGTATAATATAGGTGCTATGTTGCACTATGTACCAATACAGATTTCTGAATTGTACTGGTGCCAGAAGTCCATGCAAGCAATGGGAGTGCTTACAGAAGCGGTTGCACAGTTCCAATGATACAGCAGGGATCCAATAGGAAACCCTGTTAATGCTAAGGTTGGTGTCATTTACCTCAAAGCAATATAGAAAAAACTCAGAATCAGTTTTTCTTCAAAAACCACAACACAAGTGTACAGTCATTTCTATATGAAACAAAAGGGAAATACAACATCCAAAAATATCATCTGACTTATAGAAAAAGAATTCTGCAGAATGTCATAGCATGTTATACACTGATGACTCTCCCTTTCTGCTATTGAATATTGATTAAATAATACTGTAAAATCTAGCACAACCATTTCTTTGCAGAAGTAAAATTATATTTACTATTTTGTTTTGGTGAACATTACATCGCTATTACTTTCCCAATATATGCAGGAAAGTGCCAATTTGCAGTATCTGAAAAGAAACGTTATTTTATCAGCTTGTATATACAAAAGTAAACAGAAGTATACATTGCAGATTACTATTTAAATATAATGTACTAAAATGGATCTCCTTCAACTGAATGGCATTTGCGAGCAGTTTTACATTGGCTACCCAAGCCTTGCCACGTATTACAGGATCAAACCACTACACCTCGGTACGGACTTTAGGATTTATTAGAGTCCGTTTTAACACTTGTTCTATGTCATATTACTGTGTGTTCTTTTAATTATGTTACAATAAACCTTGCTTTTATCGTTTATATTGTCACGGTCTACGGCGGCAAGTGCCACACTTACCTTACCCGTAGCCGTCTGGCAGCAGTTTCCCCACTCCACTCTCCAGCCCTCCAGAGGTTCCTGTGTAAGTCTCTATTAAAGCATGTGTGCTTGTGTCTAGAGATGTGCGGGCTCGGCTCGGCCTCTCTGGTGCATGGGCGTCGCCATCTTGCCTCCTGTCAGGTGATTCCCAGCA
>WWET01000033.1:1429679-1447978 GCA_011038615.1 Limnodynastes dumerilii
TGTGAGCATTTTTCTGTGTGAGCAATTTTCTGTGTGAGCATTTTTCTGTGTGAGCAATTTTCTGTGTGAGCATTTTTCTGTGTGAGCAATTTTCTGTGTGAGCATTTTTCTGTGTGAGCAATTTTCTGTGTGAGCATTTTTCTGTGTGAGCAATTTTCTGTGTGAGCATTTTTCTGTGTGAGCAATTTTCTGTGTGAGCATTTTTCTGTGTGAGCAATTTTCTGTGTGAGCATTTTTCTGTGTGAGCAATTTTCTGTGTGAGCATTTTTCTGTGTGAGCATTTTTCTGTGTGAGCATTTTTCTTGTGGGCATTTATGACAGTGGGGTTTTTTCCGTGAGCAATTTTCCTGTGGGTTTTTTTCATGTGAGCTTTTTTCTGGTTACCGTGTAAAGGATCCTTTGTTACATCTGTGATCTGAACAGGATCAGGTGCATTTGCCTTTGCACAGCCTTACTGTCTATTGACTACGTCCCTCTCCCCCTTTCCTCCCTCAACATGACCTTCAAAGAACAAGCCCTGGACGCCAGGTTTGCGCTACGATATACACCTTAAATGGGACGTCCCTGTGTCTTCAGTTCTGAGCAAATCACGCAGAGAAACGTCACGTCAGCTGGCTTATGCTCAGATCAGGACCACTGGTTCCATTTACCACATCCAATGACTTCTTGCCATTATTGGCTCTATTCACTACATCCAGTCACACTTGCAGTCCTGCTGTCTCCACCATAATCCACTTGCTTATTAAATTGCACTATATTTACTATAACCTGCTCCACATTACTTGTTTGGCTATACTTTTTAACCCCAATGTCTTCTTCCTCATACTGCTTCATTTGTTCACCACACTTGTTATTATATTTAACTACATTTATATCACTTGTATTATCTGTATCATTTATTACATAACTGAATATGTGCATGCCTTACCAATGAACAATGAGAATCACGATAATGATGATAGGTAAGTTCTATTCAAACGTGAATATTTGTCTTTGTATTCATGTTGAAAAACCTGCTTAAACATCCATAGTAACAAGATTTGTTTTGTAGTGTATACAGATCTAATTATGGACTTTACGCATTCGTTTACAGAGAAAAAAAAACATTCAAAAGTTAGTTAATATAGTTTCCCATAACACACATCATGGAGAGGGAGGGGGGGAATTGTAAAATGGAAACTTATCGGGATCATTTTGGTAAAAGTGTATGGTAGTGTAAGGAAATAAAGCTGCCAAGCACTTAAAAAGAATTGAGAAATTTATCATTGGACAGGAAAGTGAACACAAGGACAAGAATAAAACTTTTAATTAGAAATTTCGTTTTTACAAGTACCAAGCACCTTAGAATGTAAAATTTTATAATAATATTATAGATCTCACTTCATGTTCTTTCTCTTCAGAGCACACCAAAATCTCATCTCCTTAGATTATAACTTAAAAAAATATATCTTTCTGTTGCATACGGTGTACAATTATACTTTGAGTGCATGGTTGTATGCTGTATACCAGCAATTGCTTAAAGAGAATCCTATGATAATTACAAATTTCAAAACCTTAAAAAAGGTTTCATTAATTATTAGTTTAATATTCTTTTTTATGGTTTTTTTTTAAATATATTGTATATAAGCTTTAGATATAATTTCCTGGCCTTTTCATTGTGATTTTAAATGGAATGGAGACAGCAAGTGAAGTATTGAAGGTCAGAAGGAGCTGACAATGGCATTCATAACTCTCTAGCAAGTCTCTCAATGTCATTGTTAATTAATACATTAATCTCTGCATCATTCCTTTATGTAATCATTCTAATCTTTGCACCATCATTTCTACTCAACACTTCATTTTTGTATGATTATTTGAAACAATAACATTACTTGACAACTTTCCCAGAGTGTCTAGAAAATTCCTGAGATTCGTAATAAGCTCAAGGAATCCCAGGAGAGTGGATAACCCTTCCACACGACCCACAGGGCTTTATGTGTCAGAAAACCCACTGTTCTACGCTATTTCCCGTAGGAGCCCTGTAATCCTTGTACTGCACTGTTAAAAGCCCTGCCATTTATACAGCGGCACGGGCTTTTAACAAAAAAAAACAACAACAACTTTGTCCCGAGAGTCTGATCTCTCTGGACAAGTTGTGAGTCAGAAAAAGGTGCCAGAACGCTGTTCTGGTGCGTCTGACAACAAAAAAAGCCCTGGTTCAAGCCCTTAGAGACAGTCAATTGTTTGTCCCCTCCAGGATCTCCTGAAAAGCATAAATAAGAAATTGGCAAGTATGACTAACATTACCCAAGATGTGTTAATGATCCATTATGCACTGAGGATGAAGAAGATGCATGGACAAGATGCACAAGATGAAGGACATTGCAGAAGATGATGAAAATCTTTCAATATGTTATTAATCTCTAGCTACAGGTGTTCTTGCAGATTTACTTTTTACTTTCCTGGCTATGCAACAAAACATTACTAAAATGATTTCAGTTTCTCTTACAAAACAGCTCCTAACTAAATAAAGCACAGAAAATCTAGAAGAAATAGGGAACCAAAACTTCCAACCAGAGCCAAGTGTTTTTCTATGCCAGTCCTGCTCATTTAGAGAGAATACTCCCTAACAGGCTTTCATAACAGCCAAGCGGCACAATATTCAGAGATTGTTGCTGCTCATTGAGCTTTCCTTTCTTATAGCATAAAGCAGAGCCATAGCTTTACTAAGCCTACAACAGAGAACAGTTATCTTGAATGCTGGTGTTATATAGGTCATACAGTGACCGTGTGACCATTCTAGAGAAAATCTAATGTAACTTTACAAATGTAGTCATATATGTTATACATTTTTTAAAGAACATAGGATACATAATATGTAACCATCACAACAATCAGATGATAATTGGCTGATTGGTCTGATAATTGTAAAGTATGTACCCAGGGATCAAAATGGGGTGATATACAGGTGTATGCCATAGAGTTACTTCTCTCACTGATTTAATTGAAAAACTATAAATTTCCATTAACCTCTATTACTTCTATGAACAAGATTTTCTAAGCAGCAGGTTTCGAAAAGTGGAGATGTTGCCCATAGCAACCAATCAGATTCTAACTTACATTCTCTAGTATGTAATAGGAAAGTGAGAGCTAGAATCTGATTGGTTGCTATAGGCAACATCTCCACTTTTCCAAACCTGCTTAGAAAATTTGGACTGGATTCAAAACCCTGAAATTTTTAACTTGCGTGTCTATTTTTCTGTTTATAGCTACTACGCATGTATAGTAACTATTTTACGCTATCTACGTAGCATTTCGTTACATAAATTTTGTACATGTGGTCTTTAAAGCAATCTACGTACCACCATTTCTAAATGTCAATACCATCACTTCTAAATTTCCACTTTGACCTCTAATCCAGAATTAAGCATTTGAAAGGTGTTGGTCCTGATCCAGTGTTTGAGAGTCTACACAAAAAATAGGTGAAATTTGGCAAAACTTTGTTCAATTTCCGAGGGAGCCAACTGAATTTTATTCATTGTTTTTTAAGCAGGGAAAATACGTTTTTGCTTGTTGCACACAAACACTGAATATTTTTCATGTTAAACAATAAAATATTTTCAGAAAGAATATAAAATCATTATATGCAGATAGAACTAAAAACATACATTTCATATCATAAGGCTGTGTGTACATGGCAGATTATTTTCTGTTCTGTTTCTATTATATTCTAGTATTTTATTAGTTTTCTATATTCTATTTTAATATTTTCTATTACAATCTATATATAGACTGTTTTTCTCTATCGATTTACCTGTAATGTACTGTTCTCTCATGAATAACGTTAACCGTGTTTTCTATATCAAGAGTGACTAGTTTATACAAATTCCATTTTCGTCTTCATTTAAAATATGATGCATAAAAGATAACAAAAATGAAGGAGCTTATCCCTTGTCTTCCAGTGGTTATATTGTAAGTGTGCAGAGATCTCTTTTCAGACAAGGTAAATTACGGTATCTGTCCATGTAGTAAAGGTCAGAATTTATAAAGATTTTATTGGATTTTATATCACATGATTTATTGCAGAAAGGGGTATACACTGTTAAAAATCTGTCAAATCTATTTAGAGCCATTGAACACCCAGGAAAAGACTTAGGGACTGATTCAGAGCTGCACTTACACCTTTTTTTTTTTTAGTTTCTTAGCTCAACTCTATTCTATAGAATAAACATAAAGGGGTAGATCCAGGAAAACGGCCAACAGGGGACTCACGCATATCTGAACATCTACGTATGTTGGCAGCAGAAGTTCCCTGTGCGGAAGTACTAACGGATGTAACCAAATTACGTCCGTTAGTACTTACGATGAAGAGGCAGACCCTTCATCACGATGGCTCTATTTCCGCCATCTAGGCGGGGATAGCCATTTAAATGAGGGGACGGTGCGGGTGAAGCCCCGTTTCGACTAAGTCTGCGGCCGTACGGACACAGACCTAGTCATAATAGTTAAGGTAGGAATTTGGACACGTAAAGCATACGGGGGTCTGAATCTGCCCCAAAGCTATGCCGTATTTGAGTTTATGGGCCTGATCCAGACCTACGCTCGCAGGCAATCTAACGCTGATCGTTAGCGTAAAATCGCCATAAAAAACGCACTGCTCATGTGCATAGTGACAACCTCTGGTCGTACCAAAGACCTTATCGTAGTGGTGATTCGGGCATCCGTGTTGTTTGCGTATTTTCCGACGACAGGGCGTGTTTATAGTACGAAGTTAGTACGGACGCTGGAGTTAGGGAATGTAGACGGGGGGAGCCATTTAAATTGTACAGTATGGGCGTGCTTAGGCTGCTACGAACAGCGTGTTGCTACGAAAATACGTACAAACACATGGAAAAGTTAGGGTAGGGTTCGGCGCAATGAAAGGAAGGTAAGGGGAGTGTCGTGGGAGTGAAAGTTTTTACGCTGGAGCGGTAATATACGCTCCGCTCTCATGCGTATGAAACCCCGAAAAGGGGTAAATGATAGTCAAGGGGTGGGGCTTAATGGCGCAATTTGCATAAATTGTGCATTAAGCCCCGTCTCCTCACACTGTTTGATAATTGAAGCTGATATGAAGCTGATATGATTAGTCCAGCAGTGGTCAAACCATTCAGTATTCGGGTCAGTGCATTGTAGCATTGTTTTGCAAGCTTTTCCAACATATTGGTTCTTATCATTCACAATGTAAAAATCAGGCCTGCTAGTGCAGGCAGGGCCCTCTTACCTCCCCAGTCTGTCTGTTACCACACAGTCTTGTTATAATGATTGATAAATTTGTAAAGCGCTACATAATCTGATGGCGCTATATAAAAACCTGTTAATAAATAATAAATAAATGAACAAAACAAAATAAATAGTGAATAATCAGCTTCACTGAGGAATAGTTGAAGGTTCAGGCAGATAATTAGGTAAGCCATTCATGCTAGCCATTAAGATTACAATATGTCATGTAGTGCTGGGGAAGAGCTAGGCTGGGGTTATGTGCTTTATTTGGATTATTTGGCATTTTTTGCTGTGTCACACTTACTGTAAATAATAAGCAGGCCTGGAGCCAGTTAATTCCACCTGTGCTGGCAAGTCATCTTTTATCCTGCAGGACTATGTAATGTAAGATCCCAAGACACGATATTACTCCGAGAAATGAGGAATTGCTGCAGTGCATGGGTATTCTGTATGTTGGAACTTTTCAGTATTAGTGCAACTTGTACACGTGTTTGGTCTCACATCTAAAAACCTAGGTAGGCAAATGCATACATTTTAATATTAGGAATATGCATCTGCATTAATAAAGAAATCTAATTAGGATTAAAAACAACAAACCTTTCCAAGATAATATATGTAAGTTTAAAATAAGCATGTATTGCCTGTTGTCAGGGCAACAAGGCTGTGATTGCTTTTGTTCAACCACTGAAAGTACACACGGCATAGATCCCACATTTAAAGCATCTATTAGATATACTCAAATTTGCGACTAAAAAATTGTTATGAAATTATTTCAAGTACTTAAATTGGGAATAAAAACTTAAAATTTCTTTACAAATTTCTATATAACATCAAAGAAGACAGAATTTAAAATCCTTATAGGATCTAATAATTTTATTGAAATATCACCTTTTATATGCCTTTGTCTTTTCTATATGCAGCTCTCTGTGCCTAGGGTTTGCATTATCAAGGACGTTTCATATTTCATTGTCAATGTCAAAGAAAATCAAAATCCAATGTGACACAAAAAAAACAAGCCACGCATGGCTGCTTATTCTCTATAGGCTCAATTCCTAATGAGATATATGCAACAATGGAATATATTTTATGGATCAGTGCAATCTCAAGCTAGGATAACCATATATACTGGGGAAATGTTTGTATTTATACAGATTTTATAGGTTTAATAGAAGTCATCCCTTATAGATGATCATCAAACAACAAATATAGTATGCAATCCGCAAGAGAGAGGGGGACTTTAATATTACAATGTACAGGAAATCATTGCAATATCTGTGTGAGTGATGGGAATGATCTCCTGTGTGCTTTCACAGATGCATGGATTGCGTTTTGGGCAGCCTAAGATGGCTACCATTCACCATTTTTATTGTGCTTTTATGTGAACATTTTATTAATACTATGTAGAACCAGACATTACAAGGCCAAGACATGCTGGTAAGAATGTTCAGTAGTACCAATTAACCTGCTTAAACATGATTATAACCTACTTGATTAGGGAGTTGCGTTGATGTTGGGGTATATTGATCATAACACGAGGTCAGCTCCCCGGCCTCGTACGGGACTGAGCACAGAAGTGCCCGCTGACTTTTCCAGCTCATCAACAATAGAGATAGGGGCTCCCGGAAACCTGTTGTTCCTAATCAAGCAATAACTACCAACCGAAGCTAAGTATTATTCATGTGCTTTTCTTAAGTCTTCATTAAATATTATAGTTGAATAAGAATTGTCTTGTGTTGTGTCCTCTAACTCCTGGTATTTAAGGAAGCTTCAAGTTTCCCCGGGAACAATGGATACAATGGGGATCCTGTATCGGATTCCCACTGGTACTTTGATCGAAGCTCTCGGGATCTTGTCCCCAGTGAGTAAATATCTTCTAACAATAAAAAATGCTTTTGTTATATTTCATTAAGGGCTGGAATAAATAAAAAAAACCTATATCTTCCAATTAAAAAAATGTCCTGTCAGCCTAGTCAGTTTCTAAACATGTAAAAATGAAAGATTATTTAGACAATATAATTCTCTAAATAACCTAAGATTATTTTATCCCCTGAACTCTAATGAGTATTAAGAGTGAGGTATTAATGTGGCAAAATTATTTTAATACTCAACAATGTATAGCAGGAGAGAGAATGCTAAGTAATGTTCCTTATCAATGTATACAAGAAGAACATGAAGTAGAGGAACTAAACATGTATAGCTTGGAGTAGAGAAGGGAGCGAGGGAATATGATATCAGCTTTAAAATATATCAAGAGTTGTGACCGGCTAGAGGAGGGTGGCATTTTTCAAAGAAAGAGGTGTAATAGAACATGAAGGCATGAATATAAACTGGAGGGTGGTAGATCCAAAGGAAATGTGCGGAACAAATTACTTAACTGAAAGGGTGATCGATAAGTGGAATAGCCTCCCATCTGAGGTGGTTGAGGTTAACACAGTAGAACAGTTTAAACATGCTTGGGATAAATATAAGGATATACTAAATCAAACTAAACTGAGGGTAAATAGGGTCTAGGTTCAGTATAGTTTTAAATAAACAACTGGGCAGACTGCATGGGCCATGTGGCTCTTATCTGCCGTCACTTTCTATGTTTCTAAGTATTGATGCTTAACAACTTACAATAGTATAATTATATAAACAGAAATCTCAGAATGTTTAGTAGAAGAATATGAATTATCAATGCTTAGCAAGATTCCACAGTAGTTTAAAAAAACAAACTGGTTTTTATGTAGCACCAGCATATTACACACAGCTGTTAAACAATGATTATTAAACAGACTGGGAGGCAAGGGAGGCCTGCTTGCAAGCTTTCATACTCATTAAAGTATACAGTAGTTGTATAATGCTCAGCAATGTATAGTAGAACAGCATGAAGTCATCGATAGCAGTACATCATGAATTATTAAGGCTGAGCTATGCATACCACTAAAATGTTCAGTAATGTATAGTAGAAAAACATGAAGCAATGTATAGTAGTAGATGAACTGATGTATATTAATAAAATACTAAGTAGTATAACATGAACTTATATTAATGCTCAACAACTATAATGTCATATATTTATAGTCACTTCAGTCACAGTCAAACAAATCATTTAAGAATATACCATTTTATATGTACTCCCCTTAATCTAAACTCAAAATTGTTATTTATATAAGCAGCATGCAGCAAAATATTTTTGCAAATAAAGTTCTGTACATACTGTGCACAGGAAGCCTAAAACAAGCAGAAGCCCACCAGAAGGGTCTTTCTGATGCCAAGTGAAGATTCTGACTAGTAACCAGCAAAATCCTGTATACCAGCTGCAAGAACATTTCAGAGCACAACATGTATATTATAATAAAGTACCAGATGGACTATTATGAAACATGATATTAATACTGTGTAACTATGAGATTGTAGCTAATTGGAGATCTTGAGATGCTTGAGAATTTATGTATTTTAAAATTGCATGTTTCAGAAAAAGGTGTTACTATAACTGCGCCTTATCTTTGATATTTGGTTGTAGTATTTTTTGTTTTACTTTCTCATTATTTACTTGGTACTGCCATTACCCACTCATATATGCCATGCACAGAAGGGTGCCATGAGAACGCTAAATAGGGGGTGCAACTAATACACACTCCATCTAATGCTGCGCTGAGTAGTTATTCTTCCAGGGACTAAACATACATAGACATGGCTTGTAATAACACAGATAATGGTGGGATCCGATTATATTCTGATTATAATGCAGCACATAAGACTGTCAGAACAATCAGACAGATGCTTACACAATACCCCCTAATGTCCGAGATGTTACCATTAGAGAATGTGATCTTAAGATGTTCATAAAACCAAATCATCTGATAGGGCCTTTCTTATCAGTACACACCAAGATCATGGGAATGTAGACACTTATGCAATTCCATCCCAAGTGGTTTATCATATAATTGGCCTCATAATTGCATAGGTGTTTACCCAGCTTAATATGTTCATTTTTGCATAGAATATATTAACACAAAGAAAACAATTGCTGATATTAAATGGAATCCCCTTTTAAATTGTTATTAGGCCGGATTCATACTTAATAAAGCTGCTTGCGTAAAGCTGGCCATACATTACAGCGATTATTGTCCTGATCACCGAATTATTGTGTGATCGGGCAAATAATCGCTCTAGTATATGGTACAGATCAATTTTTGAAACGCCAAATAAATGCACCAGAAATGCTCTGCTAAGATTATTTGATCTTTCAGCATGTTTGATTTAAATCGGGAGAAAGTGCCCGATATTTTAAGGGAGCCAATCAGCAAGCTGAATGGCTCCCTGTTCTTCAAAGCTGCTGCTGCTTTATATCTTTGTAGAAAGCTGCTCTGACAGCTTTGAAGGTATACTTTACAGCTGTCAGAGCAGCATAGTACATAGATATAGAGCAGCGGCTATTGCAGGAATAGTACAGACAGGGATCAGCCAAAAACACGCTGTGTGAAGTGCGGCTTCGGCTGATTCTTATCTGTATTACTGCCTGCAATAGCTGCTGCTGTATATCTATGTACTATGCTGCTCTGACAGCTTTAAAGTATACCTCCAAAGCTGTCAGAGCAGCTTTGTACATAGATATAAAGCAGCAGCAACGTAGAGAGCGCTCTCCCCCTCCCCTCTTCTGCTAGAATTATCGGTCCCAGCAGAGGAGGTGTATGGTGCCGATAAAGGGATATTTCCCTAGTGGGAAATTGTCCCGTTTATCGGCCCACCCCTTGCTGGGACCGATAATCGCTCTAGTGTATGGCCAGCTTAAGTCCCCTTGCAAGTAACATCTGCGCATGCTTGTGCCAGGTGTTACACTCCAGATCTCACATAGCAACGGTGCATGCATTCCCTGCAACGGGAGCAGGTTTCGGCATGCAGCATAGCCACATGGGGTGGTGTTTAGGAGATCAGTGCGAATCTGTGTGCGTACAGATCTGGGTTGTTTGGGTTGTTAGTTTTAAAGTGTTTTTGTGTCTTTATTACTATTTTTTTAATCTCTTTATTCTATTAAAATCTTTTTAAACTTGACAATGTATTATTATTACAAACTGAGACTTGATTGTATTTCTATTGACTAATACTGCCATGTACAATAGTGAAACAGGACTGCCGGATATCTGATGAAAACACTGGGAATCTGCTGTACTGTTACACAACCTGCAAACTGTAATTGTTTTTCCTGTTCGTATCAATGGCAAATCCAATGTGCTATTTTTACTTTTCACAATAAATAATTAAGTGTGACCTGAAATTAAAATGCTGAAGATCAAAGTAAACGAATATCCTTAAACTACAGCAAAATTGATAGCTGCAAGGCAGCAAAGTTGTTATTCCCTGTCTGATACTCCTGAAGGTTTTTCAAAGTGTTTCCCAAGAAGTAAGTGGGTAGCAGGTAGATGTTACCATATGTACTAATGACCGCCAAAGGTACAGTTATCTGAGACACATGATTTATTAAGATCCTGCAGCAAGCCTAAGGCTCAGCCTCACCTTTACAATAGAAAATGGGATGCAATAACAACATACAAGCATAACAACACAAATACATGGGATGCAATAACAACATACAAGCATAATAACACAAATACACATTAATATTGATTACATTGAAATGATTTACCTATTAAATACATTCCCATCCTTGGGCTGTATTTACAGATCTGTTACATAAAGGTACGCAATTATACGCACGTACGTTGCAAGCCAACACCCTGGACACTCCCCTCACACGGACGGGTTTTCGTTGACCTTCACCCCCATTGAGCACCCTTATCTCTATGTGTGCATTTACGTGTGTACTTACTTACGTGTGTATTCACTTACGTACGTGCGTATGTAGCTAACCGCGCCCTCAAATGGTCATTAAATGCCTCCCCCCACCCACTTTCATGTAACTCTGTCCGTACAGATTTCAACCACGCCCCTCCGCACGTATGTCCCCAAGTTCGATTCATAAGTAC
Source organism: Limnodynastes dumerilii (assembly GCA_011038615.1). Taxonomy (NCBI): domain Eukaryota; kingdom Metazoa; phylum Chordata; class Amphibia; order Anura; family Limnodynastidae; genus Limnodynastes; species Limnodynastes dumerilii. Next base: position 1,440,890 of record WWET01000033.1, read on the forward strand.
GTGCCTAATGGACTTCCGTGCGTAAATTCAACGGAAATAGCATAACTAAAGTTACTACGCATGTGCAGTTACTCCAATCCTAAAAATGCGCGCGGAACGGATCAAAAACGAGCAAAAACGGATCTGTGAATACGGTCCCTTATCTTACGTTTTCTCATAGATAATATCAGAATACTTTGTTACCTTTTACAACTTTCTAACAAAGCAGTTTTTCTAAAATAAAAGCTTCCACAATCTGGGAACTTTCCCAATCTGTTAATACCAATTATGAATTAGCTGTGGCATAATTAACTTCCTCCAAATTATACACCAAGTAATTGTAGTACAGCTGAATTGAGAATATATTAAGAGGTTCTTTTAAAGTAAAGATTCTTTCAGGAGTATTCAGGAAATTATGAACATCTCCAGCACAGTATTCTATGAAGATAACAATTTGGCGCAGGCTACTATAGAAATGTAAACCAAGGAATAGACTCATGGGTCCGGATCCAGATATAAATACGATCACCCGCTCATATGTTTATTCATATGGAAAAGACTTTTGTACATGTGATCCTTTAGTCCGTCCATGCAAGATTATAGATAATGAAGGCTGAAAGAAACTAAACTGTCTGGTTGTGGTCCACACTGAGCCCAACCTATCCTGACAGGCCTATGATGCTGCAGGAGGCTGGACTGCCCTACAAATTGGGTGAAAACCTGGGGGAGGTCCTCTTTCAGAGTAGTGACATTTCCCTCCCTCCCTTCCATGTTGCTTTGTATTATTTTTCCATTATTTTTTTGTGGATAATTGTGTAGTTGAGCGGTTTCTAAGGTTTGTTAAGGGTGGGCAGCCTTAGTCTTTTTCAGGTTGCAATTCTGGCGGATCGCGAAGGTGTTGGAGAGAGTTGGTATTTGGTTTCTTTGTTACAATGTACTTGCTATGCTTTTTGCCCTATCCAATTGAAAAGTAACTAAAATCATTAACCTTTAGTCAATTCTACAACATTCTCCCCCTGTTACCCAAATAACTAAAACTAAATTTATTACTTTCACCCTTTAACTCTGAGCTGTTATTTCTAGGAAAAAGGTTGGTTGCACTTAGACAGACCCATCGGCCATGGCAAGTTAAGCAGGTTTTGCAAGCACGGAACTTACAAGCACAGAACCCTACCTTAAATGTCATGCACCTGCCCCAAATATAATGGGGTGGGTGCGTAAAACAGAATTTCACAGGGCTAAGCCACCATGCATATTCCACGTACGTATGGCTGTCACTGCATGGAATGCAGCATTGATCGGGCTGCATTTCGATGCATAACAGATCTCTGCACATATGCGCAGTATGAAAGGACAGGGTATTTACAGACTCTAACAAAAACTAAAATTACCTGCAAGGTGTCTCAGTGCTATATTCAGTTTACAACAGTCTCTGCCTCAAATATGTAATGTAATGTAAAGCTGAGCATACACTAGAGCAGGGGTTCTCAACCTTTTTTTTGTTGAGTACCACTTACCCGCTAAGGAACCAAGTGAAGTACCACTTTGCAAAAATGATTCATTTACTGAGTCCAAAATATTTAACTTTAAAAAAAATATAACAATTAGCGTAATATTTATATGTAAGGCTCAGTTCAGGTTAATTTTAGGCTCAAGATTTAATTTTCCTCTTCTCATATTATTTATTATACCTCTCCCATTCAGATACATCCTACTCCCCAAATTACATATTACACTTCTCCTGGAAATATTATACCTTTCCCCATATGATGTATTAGACTCCTGTTACATCCCTCTCCACACATTACACCATCCAACCCCTCTGTTACATGCCTCCCTACAAATTATACCTCCCTTAATGTTCTTATCTCCCTCTCCGCATATTATACCCCTACTCTTATCTCCCTCTTCACATATTACACCCCCCTACTCTTATATCCCACCACACACATTACACCCCTCTACTCTTCTATCCCTCTCCACACATTACACCATCCACCCCCCTCTGTTATATCCCTCTCTTAAATTATTACTTCCCTTAATGCTCTTATCTCCCTCTCCACATATTACACCCCTCCCTCTCCACACATTACACTCTCCTGCTCATATATATATCCCTCTCCACACATTACACTCTCCTGCTCATATATATATCCCTCTCCACACATTACACTCTCCTGCTCATATATATATCCCTCTCCACACATTACACTCTCCTGCTCATATATATATCCCTCTCCACACATTACACTCTCCTGCTCATATATATATCCCTCTCCACACATTACACTCTCCTGCTCATATATATATCCCTCTCCACACATTACACTCTCCTGCTCATATATATATCCCTCTCCACACATTACACTCTCCTGCTCATATATATATCCCTCTCCACACATTACACTCTCCTGCTCATATATATATCCCTCTCCACACATTACACTCTCCTGCTCATATATATATCCCTCTCCACACATTACACTCTCCTGCTCATATATATATCCCTCTCCACACATTACACTCTCCTGCTCATATATATATCCCTCTCCACACATTACACTCTCCTGCTCATATATATATCCCTCTCCACACATTACACTCTCCTGCTCATATATATATCCCTCTCCACACATTACACTCTCCTGCTCATATATATATCCCTCTCCACACATTACACTCTCCTGCTCATATATATATCCCTCTCCACACATTACACTCTCCTGCTCATATATATATCCCTCTCCACACATTACACTCTCCTGCTCATATATATATCCCTCTCCACACATTACACTCTCCTGCTCATATATATATCCCTCTCCACACATTACACTCTCCTGCTCATATATATATCCCTCTCCACACATTACACTCTCCTGCTCATATATATATCCCTCTCCACACATTACACTCTCCTGCTCATATATATATCCCTCTCCACACATTACACTCTCCTGCTCATATATATATCCCTCTCCACACATTACACTCTCCTGCTCATATATATATCCCTCTCCACACATTACACTCTCCTGCTCATATATATATCCCTCTCCACACATTACACTCTCCTGCTCATATATATATCCCTCTCCACACATTACACTCTCCTGCTCATATATATATCCCTCTCCACACATTATCACCTCTGCCCTTCTTTTATATCCCTCTCCACATTACATATTATTTCCCCTTTCTGGCATCTCCCTCTCCACACAATACACGCTCCAGTTCCACCTTTTACCTTACCTGATCCAGCCTCCAGCACTTCCTTTCCTCCTTCAGCTCTGGGGATCCTCTTCCTGCAGTGCCAGTCGGAAGCTCGGCCCCCTCGGCTCGTGTTCCTGGACGCTGTAATGTTGTTTAGTGTGACAGGCTGCAGGCTTACACTGATCTTTACTGAAACAGTGAGTAAAAATCAGCTTAAGTCTGGTACTATTATACTAAACAACACTACAGCGTTGCAGCAAGAGGACTGCCTGCTGCGTACCACCTCACAGAGGTACGCGTACCACCAGTGGTACGCGTACCATGGGTTGAGAACCCCTGCACTAGAGCAAATATCAGTCACAGCAGGAAGTATCCCAATAAATGGGACAATTCTCCACTAGAGAAAGGTCCAAATATTGGTACCACTCACCTTTCCTGCTGGAACTAATAATCCAGGAAGAAGAGGAAAGAGCTGCTGAGATTGACAAGAGGCCCTTACAGTTGACTCTTGTTTAACTTGCCACTGATTGGCTATACAAGCCTACTGTTAATCTCAGTGGGAGGCCTGTGCAGATGATTGGCTGGCTGTCAGAATTGTGTGATACCTTCACCACTTGGTTGGAGTTTCCCCTTGTGTTTGACACCATAATTATTGGCAAGAATAGCAGTAATATAGGGCAAAGTGCATAAGTGGGGTGTTTTGGGGGGAAGGTACATGCACCCTCCAGATGTTCTGTGCGTTTTACGCACGTAACTTCTGTTGTATGGAACTTAGTTCCATACAATAGATATTTCATACAAAGAGGCCGTGCTTCCCCTCCGCTCACCAAGATGGGCGGGGGAAGCTTTAAAATGGTGGAGGAAGAGGTTATACCCAGAGAGGCAGCTTCTAAGTCAGACCAAACCAGGTTACCCGGGGGAGCAAAAGAGACAATAATTTGAGCTGAGAAACACCAGTAAAAGGCTTTCAGATCTGGGTAACCTCTTCCTCCATTAGGTGTCAGTTCCTTAAAAAGGGGGAGGTGGGTACATGGAGGTTTATTATTCCATACAAGTTTGGAGAGATCACTCTGGTAATGAGAAAAAATGGGTGAGGGAATTTTCATAGGGAGCGTCTGGAAGAGATAGAGAAGCTTTGGAAGGGTGTTAGTGCTAATTAATTTTAAATATTTTTAATGCAGTTAAAATAATTTACTTTTGCACATCCAGACTTAAGTAGTGCTTGACATTAGTTACTCTTGGGCTAAACCATGTTGATTGCAGGGGAGTCATATTTCATCTGTTGCAAACAGTATTAGAGTTGAGAGGTTAGGTTTCCTATCCCGAGTCTAAATAACAGTGTGATAGTAAAGCTGGTCAGTGTCTTTGTGCAGTAAGGAAGATATATCCCTACATGCAAAGAATACAATTAACTTGACTCCCCCTGTAATCAACATGGTTTAGCCCAGGAGTAACTAATTTCAAGCACTTACTTAAGTCTGAATCCAGCCCATAGAACTCAAAGCCATAGATTGCTGCAAGGGGGCTTAGCTTAATGACGCGATTTATGCAAATCGCGTCATTAAGCCTCGTCCCCTGTCAATCATTCCTGTAATCTCTAGCCTTACATGGGATGGACGGGACATAATGACATCATCAAGCCCCATCCTTCCCTAGTAACTCTAGGGAATACAGTAGTACAGTAGTAATTGCTGGATCTCCTGTTATACCGGGAGAACTGCTCAAATTTTGGGAGTATTCCGGGAGAGTCGGCAACCCTTCAAATACTGCATACTTTTATTTTTAATCTATAAATTAAAATTGAGCTTTCTAAACTTTGCTTCTCAATTCTAATTCTGCTTCACAATAAAAATGTACCTCCTCTTGCATTTCAAAATGGTATTGCTCAGGTCTGCACCGAAAAAAAGCTGTAAGTGCAGCTTTGAATCATCCCCATACACATCATGTACTCTTTAAAACACTGTATATCAAGGAACTTTAGCTACATGTTAATTGACTTTTGTATATGTAAAATTCCTTTGATGGATCTGCTTAAAACCCTTCTTACCTTGACTAAGGTAGAGCTGTCATTATGAAAAGCTCTGCTTAGTATCAGTGTGCACAGTGTATCTGGCTATACTTGCTTGTACACTGTATTTATCAATTATAAACTGTTTTGGATAATCTAATCCTTTTTTATTTATTACATTTAATAAGCAGGGCCCCAAATTCCTCCTGGTGGCCCTAGTCATAGACAGGTTGTTGTAATGTAAAACCCCTTTCACAGCACCACCAAATACTCAGGTTTTTGGCCAAAAACCCGGTCCCGGTCATACCCGGGTATGTGGTGGTGATCTGAAAGGTACAGGGGTCTAATGACTCAGGACTCAGACACAGGAAAAAATTATTGTTTTCCCATGTCTACTGGAAAGGCGCTGTCCCGTGTTTTTCAACCCAGGTCTCACCTAATACACCTGATTGGAGGGATTTGTTGACTGTTGCTATGCAACAGTAAATAAGTCCCACCCCGGGAGCTGTGCACAGAGCAGACTCATGACCCAGAATAAAAAAATAATGTATTAAAATACGTATTAATGGGGTAGATCCAGACCTATGGGCTTGTTACATTTCATCACGTAGCGTATTTACAAAAGTGTATTCTCTACGCACTCCTCTAGACACTCCCCTCGCTCGTACGTACTTTTGCCATTTTACGCTTCCCAAACCCTACCTTAACTTTTCAAAGCGTAACTACTGACGTACGTAAAGGCTTCACTACATAAGTGTCTAAACACGCCCGTACTGTACGATTTAAATGCCTCCCTCCGCCTCCAAAGCGTAATTACGGGTGTCGTATGGATGTCACGCCCCTTCGTTCCTAGTTATGTTGTTGATACGTATGTTCAGAGTTAAGTGGTGTAACATCTGCCGAGCGCATGCGCAGTAAATACTGATGGGCGATTTTACGTCAGCGTGTAGCGTAAAATCGCTTGTGTATGTAGTTTAAGATCTGGCCCAATACGAGTATATTCTCCACATAAAAAATTGTGACTAGGTAAATAAATCCAAACACCTTCTAAAGATAAAAGTCTGAACGCATTGTCCTTGATAATCACATAGATGTCTAGTTGTTGTGAAGATCTGTATAACAAATAAGGAGTTAAGTACACCAAAGGAATACTGATGCTGCAAGGGAAACAAATTAGATTATTTGCCAGCCTTTCTTGACCTGCTCTTTTCATGTATTATCACACAATTTCATTTAAACTTTGATTGGTCATCTCTTTAGGCGATCATCTTTCTACATCAGCCGTGCATTTGTCATTTTATGTGTATGTCTCACAGCGTTATCTTGATGCATGACTTGCATTCTATTAAGCTAAAACTCCACCAAATAAACAAGCACATTCAATCCAAAATTCATTACTCCTGCAATGATTATGAAGTTTCTGGTGTTAAACCAAACCAATTAAACAGAAATAGACATTGTTTTCACATTGTTTTCTTTACATTAAAACAGGAGGACATCATCAGCTGCTTCATATGAGCTAAACCTAGAATCAATGTAGAAAATATTATTGTCTATAGGTATAAAGCGATCTACACACCTATGCAGTTACTAATCTTACAATTCCAGATTATTTGGAACAATGGTCATGTGTATGCTCACCTAGAAGGGGAGTTAACTGTCTGAACTCTTTTTGCTACCTCTATAGTGAAGTAACATCTAAACAACAGAAACAGCTTTTGAAAACCCCAAAATCTAAATCTCACAAAATTAGAATAATGTGACTAGGTTCAATATTGTAGGCTCAAAGGGCCTGATCCAGATCTACGATGTAGCGCTGAGCGTGGTAACGCTCAGCGTTACATCGCTGACTCCCCCCTGGCACTCCCCCTGTGCGGGCGTATGGCCCC
>WWET01000033.1:1449017-1460142 GCA_011038615.1 Limnodynastes dumerilii
TGCCGAAATTCTGATGCGGCAGTGAAGGAAAAAATAACGCCATCTGAGGATGCCAGCAATCTCCCCATATTCCCCCCTTTTCCGCCCCCTAATAGCTGTTATTAGGGGGAGGAAAAGCGGGGTATGTGTGGGGAGACCTCTGGAATGACGGTAGATGCGGCCATGTAAAAGAAAAACATTAAAAACTGTTAAAAAAAAAGACAAAACTTACCTGTCCAGCAGACACCTTCCAACTTAGAAGACTCCGGCCCCGATATGAAGACCCTGCGCATGCGCAGTGGGTTTTCATATCTGGGCTGAAATTTTCTAAGTGCGGCTTTGAAGTCTCTTCGATATGAAGTGCCTGCGCTGCGGGCAGAGTACTTCGAGGGACCTCGGCGGAGGGGTGAGTATTGGTAAATTTTAAAGGGGAAGCTGCCAGGCTCGCCGCGAACACAGGCGAGCCTGGAGCAGTTTCCCTTCGGGGAAATTTTTTTTTTGTAAATATAGCCCTCAGTCTGGATCAGTAGAATTCACAATCATGGGGAAGACTGCTGACCTGACAGTTGTGCAGAAAAGCATCACTGACACCCTCCACAAGGAGGGAAAGCCTCAAAAGGAAATTGCAAAAGAAGTTGTTCTCAAAGTGCTGTATCAAAGCACATTAATAGAAAGTTAAGTGGAAGGGTAAAGTGTGGAAGAAAAAGGTGCACAAGCAGCCGGAATGACCGCAGTCTGGAGAGGATTGTCAGAAAAAGGCCATTCAAAAGTGTGTGGGAGCTGCACAAGGAGTGGAATGAAGCTGGAGTTAGTGCATCAATAGCCACCACAGACGGATCCTGGACATTAGCTTCAAATGTCGTATTCCTCTTGTCAAGCTGCTCCTGAACAACAAACAACGTCAGAAGCATCTTACCTGGGCTAAAGAAAGGAAACCAAGGTCCCAGAGTCTGGTAGAAGAATGGAGAGGCAACAATCAAAGATGCTTGAAGTCCAGCATGAAGTTTCCATAACACCTCTGCAGTGCCAAAGGCTGATAGCATCCATGCCACGCAGCACTGATGCAGTAATTTGTGCAAAAGCGGCCCAAACCAAGTACTGAGTAGATATGCATGATTATACTTTTCAGAGGGCTGACATTTCTTTATTTAAAAACCTTTTTTTATTTTTTTTTTATTTCGTGTAATATTCTAATTTTGAGAAATTTCACTTTTTGGGGTTCTTATAAGCTGTAAGCCATAATCATCAAAATTAAAAAAAGTAAAGGCTTGAAATATCTCGCTTTGCATGTAATGAGTCTATATAATATATTAGTTTCACCTTTTAAGCTGAATTACTGAAATAAATGAACTTTTAAACGATATTCTAATTTTTCGAGTTTCACCTGTACAACCACGAGGGGTAGAGTAGAATAGGTTGACTCTACTCATGAAGCAGAGCTACAAACTTTACTTCAGTTGCAAAGTTAGTTACCAAGACAAAGACTTGGCCCCACATGGGTTGTCAAAGGGCTCTCAGCACATGAATTTCTGTTCCAGTAATATGGAAGGAACAGAAAGACCACTGCACACACTGCTACTTTTGTCTGATAAGCATTCTAGGCATCATCTCCAAGTCAAAGCACTCTGTGACATACCAGACTTACCTCCAACATGAGGCCTGTGCTTCACATTGAAGCAATGTCTGTACCAAGGCCCCAAGAGGAGTTCAATCTCAGAGAGATGAACCAGAAAGGAATCCTGCAGAACATGATGGCAATCAGGCCAGTCTTAACCCAAGCTCTGAGTCTCCTAGTTTGACTTCTAAAATGCATTTAAGTCAATAATATCTCAAAAACTTTGTCTGGGATTTGGACCTCTCCAAAAGGCAAGCAGAACTTTTGGGCTCCAGACTGAAGAGCTCCTTCAGAATGATATTAAAGTATGTGTTTTCAGACAGAGTCATGGTAGCATTTAGAATTGCCCTCGATGATGCCCTTGATAATGCTCTCAATTGCACTTGGGGCACAAAAACCCAAAAGCTCAGTTCTTATTAATGACACTTCATTAGAAACTACTGAGGAGGAAATGGATCTAGGAGTCATTATTTCATGTGACTTAAAGGTAGCCAAGCAATGTAACAATGTGGTTCCCCTGAGAGTTGGGAGAAAGGGGTGCATCTTCTTCCACTAACTGTGATAATGCTGCTCTAACACCATTACGAGACTGTGCAAAAAACATGGGTCTCCTGCTCAGTTTTGAGCATAGGTTGGCGTGTGGGATGTTGCTAGGCAACTGTCAGCTGTGGAGAGCTGGGATGAGGAGCGCGAGGGAGTTCTCTCTGGAAGGTTCTGGGGTGAAAAAGTAGTCTAAGGTGATTGACTGTTGGGGGTCAGCTGAAAGTGGAGATTGAAGAAAATAGGAGTGACAGTGAAGTGAATAAAGAATTGGAATTGGAGAGAGTGATATCGGCAGAGAGAGACGGGCAGTCAGATGAGCAGATTAGGGAAAGGTGTTAAAAAGTATCCGTGGTGAGCTGAGGAGACGGCAGTGAGACTGTGGAAAGTATCGGTGGTGGTGAGGAAAAGTATCGGTGATGAGGAGGGACAACGGAACAGTGTTAGGAGAGTGCTGGTGACAGTAGCGGAGAACTCAAAAGATGACATCGGAGCAGAACAGAGAGTGATGGTGGAGGTAGAGAAGAGAAGGGGAGAAGGGTAAAAAAAATTACGGGGACTCTGAAAAGTGCATAAGTTAATGTACTTTGCCTGTCACAATAATTTTGTTTCTCCTGATATAAGTACATAGGGGTATATTTACTAAAGGCGCTTTAGGCTGGCGATTATGAATCACCAGCCATCGCCGCGATTTTCATGCAATTTTTTTTCTTAAAATTGTGGGATTTACCAGGGAGTGCTTTTCTTAGGCGATTTTTAATCACCCGCGAGAAGCGTCGCTTTAGCAAGGGGTAAATCGCTGTGCTTTTCTATAGAAAAATCGCTGTCGCTTTGTTTAAAAAGAAAACAAAAAACGCAGCATGCTTGAAAGGGTTAGCCATGCTTTGCTGATGCCTTGCAGTAATATCAGTGTCAGCATGTTAAGCCTTCTAAACATGCTGCACTGTGTGTTGTGTAAAAAAAAAACATACTGTCACATATAAGCTCAATGCAATACATTACATTACAATACATGCCATACAGTCAAACTCAATAAAAATGCATTATATGTCCCCCAATAATATAATAAAAATACAGATGGTCACTCTGTAATGTTAAAAATATCTTATGTGTCACATAGACTTTAATAAAGAATAAAGAAATATTTAATACTCACCTTTAAGATAGGAAGACTTCCTTGTATTTTCTTATTTACTTACTTACTTTCTTCTCTTGCAGAATGAAGATTCTTTTCACTTTGATGGAAGTTATGGGTCCGGACCTTGGAGCTGCAGACGTACTGAACCTCCGTCATCTTCTGCGCTGCTACTAATGACTATACGGCCACTATTAGTCCACAATGCAAATGACATCAGGATTTCTATGAAAGTGAGCCCTCTTGTTACCGTATATTTATTAGTAGCGGCGCAGAAGAAGAGGAAAGTTCGTGACATCTACAGCTGGTCCGGACCCTGATCATCTATCAAATTGAAAAGAATCTTCGTTCTGCAAGAGAAGAAAGTAAGTAAAGAAAGAAGAAAATACAAGCAAGTCTTCCCAAGACGGAGGACATCTTAATGGTATTAAATATTTCTTTATTCTTTATTAAAGACTATGGGGCTGATCCAGAGCTAAGATCGGCTGAAAAGCAGATCTATGCATGTGCCAGGCAGATGTTGCCCGGCATAACTACGGCAACGCCCGATCGTGGATTGGGCGTCCGAAGCACCAGCGTAATAACGCTGGAGGGGGCGTCCCCGAGCGTTACTACGCTGTAGTTAGTGTAGGGAGGCGGGGGACGGCAGGGTAATGAGACTGGGAGGGCGGCGTTATCGTAACAACGCCACCGTCCCAGGGTAGTTACCCTCGCTTACGCCGCCTAAAATTAAGATAGCCTTCAGCCGGCGTAAGCGAGGGTAAGTACGCTGGGGGCAGGGGGAGTCCTCGATGTAACTCTGAGCGTTAGTACGCTCAGTGCTACATTGTAGCTCTGGATCAGGCCCTATGTGACACATAAGATGTTTTTAACATTACAGAGCGGCCACCTCTATTTTTATTATATTAGTGGGGGACATATTATGCATTTTTATTGAGTTTTACTGTATGGCATGTATTGTAATGTATGTGCATTTTGCTTATATGTCACAGTATATTTTTTTGTTTACACAACACACAGCGCAGCATGTTTAGAAGGCTTACCATGCTGACGCTGATATTACTGCAAGGCTCAGCATTCTAGTAGTTCTATCAGCGCAGCCTGGCTAAGCCTTTCAACCATGCTGCGCTTGGCTTTTGCACACAGAAAAACACATGTCAAATATATTGACATGTGTTTTTCAGGTTATGTGTGAGGCCCTTTCCTTGAAAGCGGCCCACACAGAAGACAAATTTATTTTCAGCGATTTGCCGTCACAATAAAGGCGATTTAGACAAATCGCCTTTAGTGAATACGACGATTTGTGTATTTCTATGCCAAACATCTGGACGATTTCAGTCCAGCGATGTTTGCCTTGATGATTTGGACCAAGGCTCAAGTCCTGGGACTTTGCCTTTAGTGAACACTGCGATTGAAAAATCACTTGCAAAGTCCCAGGAGTTTGGGCGATTTGGAACAAATCAAACTTTGTAAATATACCCCATAATCTTGATTAACAAATATATGCTTAATGGATGGTATTTGTTCATGAATTAATTGTTTTACTAAGGGAAAATTCAATTCGAAGTAATTTAATGATAGTGGGCCATATTCAGAGATCCAGTTTTAACGAACGTTCCGTGCGTAGTTTTATGATCGGATCGATTTTGCATTAACTGCGCATGCATAGTAATAGTGATACGCCATTTACGTTGAAGTTAAGGTCAGAAATGGCTAAGAGACGGACTTGTGAATCGGGCGGAGAATAATGCGACCCTAAGTGCTGCAGAAATATACGGACCCAAGGATTTGCATAGAAATGGGCAGGGGGGGCATTGAGATGAGGGAATGTGGTCGCGCTTATAGAGATAGGGCCGGTAATATACGCAACTAATACACATAAGGCCGGAAGTGAGTGCGGCCAGATAGGGCAAGTCAATGCAGGTGGAAATTTAGGTCCGGCCGGAGGTTGCGAGGGGAGTGACTGCTTTTTCTGGTGGGAGTAACCTGCTCCAACCTGCCACTTAGTTACGTATATTTGTGGCCCGATCGCCGACGGATCTCTGAATATGGCCCCATATTTGTAGTTAGTCATTAAAATATTGTGTTTGAGGAGGAGATATTTACTGAAATAGGTATGCTCTTGGTTTAGAAAGATATTGGATATGTGACCCAATGTTGGGGCTCTATTTAGAGTTAAGATTAGAGTTAGGACTGTTCAGCAGAGAAGCCTTGTAAGTGGCGAACAGCTTATCAGGTATCTGCAGATATTTGTAACTAATTCTCTGATTTTTATTTTAAAGATAGAAGTTTGTACAAATTCCCCTTGCCTTGTGCACCGGTCATATATTTTACTTTATAAACTGATTTGTAGCTGCCTCCATTTTGGATATGTGGTTTAAAGTCTCTTTGAGATTGCAGCTGAGTGGGGGTGCTGTCTCAGAGTGGCAGTTTGGGAGACCTGGGAATCTCCATGTGAGGTATGCTCTTGGTTTAGAAAGATAATGTATATGTGACCCAAAGTTGGGGCTCTATTTAGAGTTAACATTAGAGTTAGGACTCTAGGCACTAGCCCAAACTGCCCTGCCCATCACGTATCTGCAGATATTTGTAACTAATTGTAGCTGCCTCCATTTTGGATATGTGGTTTAAAGTTTTCTGAGATTGCAGCTGAGAGGGGGTGCGGTCTCAGAGTGGCAGTTTGGGAGACCTGGGAATCTCCATGTGAGGTATGCTCTTGGTTTAATGGCTAGAGTGCCAGGCCATGTCTTGTTTTTTGACTGAAATTTAATAGAAAACTGATTGTAATTATTATTAATCTTTTACATTGTCGATTAATTGTATTAATGCACTGAAGAGCTTACAGTTTGCCGACCGAACTGAGAGATATTGTAAACTTGAAGTTAAATTAACATTTACTCTTTGTCTAATGTGTGCAAACTAAAGTTTTCTGCTCCAAACAAACGTAAACAAAACTACAATCACTAAACACATTTTAGAAAGCCAATCTGTTGTGTATTTACTCTCATTCTATTACACCTCTCCGCAATTGTTAACTTTGACCTTTGAAAGGCAAGTCGGATGCTTGGTTGCATAGGGAGAGAAATTAGTAGCAGAAAGAGAGAAGTAGTGATGCCCCTTTATAAATCGTTGGTATGACCTCACCTAGAAAACTGTGTTCAGTTCTGGAGGCCATATCTCTAGAAATACATAAATACATTAGAGACTGTGCAAAGAAGAGCAACTAAAATGGTCCATGGCCTGTGTCACAAATCATACCAAGAAAGGCTAGAGGAACTAAACATGCATAGCTTGGAGCAGAGAAGGGAGAGGGGGATATGATAGCACCTTTCAAATATATCAAGGGTTGTGACCAGCTAGAGGAGGGCGGCATTTTTCAAAGGAAGAGGTGTAATAGAACACAAGGGCATGAATATAAACTGGAGGGTGGTAGATTCAGAGGAAATGGGCAGAACAATTACTTCCCTGAAAGGGTGATAGATAAGTGGAATATCTGAGGTGGTTGAGGCTAACACAGTAGAACAGTTTAAATATGCTTGGAATAAATGTAAGGATATCCTAACTCTTAAATTAAATGAGGGTTAAATAGGGTCTAGGGTCAGAATGGTTTTAAATAAACAACTGAGCAGATTGAATGGGCCATGTGGCTCTAATCTGCCATCACTTTCTATGTTTCTATGATGATGGATTTGTCTTTTGCCACAATGTTAAGTCTGTCATGGAAGCACATCAGTATAAGACAAAGGATTGGCATTTATTTGTTTCCTCTTATTCCCCTAAAATAATCACCACTGCATAATAAAGATGAAATACGTGGTATAGACCTAAAGCTGCCCAAGCACCAATCCATCTTCAACACTATATGTCTCATTTCTCTTGGTCTCAACATCTTTGGCTTATTGGACCGGATTCAGACTGAAGATAAAATTCTGTAACATATCCTAAGTACCACACGTAGGATTGCAAAGCACTCCCATCGTGTCACAATCAGTCCCTGCTGTTCCCCCTTTCCTGTGCTCCAGTCTTGGGTCAGGTGTCAGGTGTCTGTCTCTCGTTATCCCAGATGGATGGCTATTTAACATAGCTTCCTCCAGCAAGTTTTTGTTGGTTCAACATTTGTCTCCTGGCTTCATTTGTGGATTTCTTGTTCTCAGCCATACCTTTACTCCCTGTAAACTGATTTGTACTCAGGTTACTTCCCAGTATATTCACTTCATTGCATTCTACTGCCTCTTTGAGTCATATCTGGACATTCCTGCATTTTCCTCATTCCTTGTTTGCTTCTAGGTATTCTAGTGTGTATTGTCTTTGTCAGCTTATACTGTTCCTTGTGCTTTGCTGCTTGCATGTTTGTTTTCTTCTGTTCATCTCTTTCCTGTATTCTGTGTAATTGTCTATTGTCTGGTTCTCTCTGCATTCCTTCATCTTGTTTCTCTGCGTTCTTAACTGTTGATTTCTTCTCGGTGTCTGTTGTCAGCTCTGTGTTCTTACTCTGCTTCCACTCTGTATCACTCACCCGCTCCTTACTGTTACACTCTGCAGGTTCATCCTGGCAGAGTGTGTGTTAATTCCTTGCCAAGTTCCTTGTGTCTGTTTTTCTCCCAGCTGCAGGTTAATTGTCCCTGGAGGTGTGTCTGGCTTCCACAGCTGATTGGGGGAGTGTTCTTTAAATAGCCTCCAGTGCAAGTAGCAGGTACTGGTCATAGCTTCTAGTTTCCTCTCTGCTGGTCATAGCCTCTAGTTTTCTAGTGTCTCTGTGCCAGTATTCTGTTAGTTACCTGTTGCCTTGTGCTATTTGCTTCTTGCTTTCTTGAGTGCCCCAGTTCTGTCCTTGCCCGGTACCTAGCCTCATACCTTGTGTCTCCATTCCCTCTATCTCCCACCTTGCTGTTCGGTCCCATTTGTATTTACCTAGTTTATCCTGTCTGACTGTTTCTGTTAACCCCTTGTGGGTTTCCGCTGTTTGCTTGTGTGTGTGAGAGCCCTGGTTAGTTTAATCTGTCTTGTCAGTCCTGTCTGTTACTTCCTAGTCTGCCGTGTCTGTTCAGTGTTTTGTGTAGTTTGTTACAGGTCAGACTCTGCTGCCTGTCTCCTCCCACTTTCTCCTCTGTCTAGCTCTCGCCTGTCTGACTCCCTCTGTGTTTTTTCTGTTCCTCTCCCGGGTTCTCTCTCCAGGGCTGTATCCTGACGGGTTCCTACCCTCTCCAGTCTATCCCCACCATCAGGGGCTCTAGCGAATACTCGGTCCTGGTTCACAGCTAAGGTAATTCCGGGGTACCATAACACTTACGGTGATGTTGGGCGGCTGTCTTCCCGGTAGGCCACAGCGAATCTGGAAGGATTTACCGTGGTCCAATGGGGGGGGAAAGCTCTGCTTGCAGCGTCCAATCAGGGGCAAGCATGGAGGGCCAATTAGGGCTAGCCATGTCATTTGCTGTGGCAGGAACGTAGTTCAGTCTGCAGTGTAATGTCAAAAGGAGAGCATTGGTGCTGAGAGAAGAGGAGGAAGCAGGAACTGCTCCAGAAGTGCCAGAAGTTCCACAGCTGCAAGGAGAAGACCAAATGAACAAACCTGTGCTCTAGCAAGGAGTTTTATAAAACATGCACTGTTAGAGGTCTCTAGAGATGATAACAGAGGTGTTAGAGGTGATAACACAGATGTCTGGATTGTGTGGCCTAGCATTTGTGGAATCTCTGACTTTTTTCTTAGAGATTCAGTTGTGGAAGTCTGGATCCATAACTTTGGTTTGATAAATACTAATACAACGTAAGTAACTGCATCTTCCCTATTGTGTTGAGCTTAATGGAGGTTAAGTTGAGTACACATTTGCCCAATCCTCATCAGATCCAACTCCATACCAGGCTGTTTAAACAATCCTACAGAAGACCAAGGTCACAGATAAAACACGCAAGCCATGATACACACTTGTCCAGTTGTATAGCAGACCTACAACCTTCATCTGCTGAAATGATCAATTGAAACAATCGCTTCACCATACACATTCTTCCTATCTTCAGCAGGCACTGCATGACGTCAGAATCAGGAGAATTGGTCCAACCCGTTGCGAGGGCATACACACTTGTAAATTGGTGGGGTGATTGGCAGTCAGGTCTCTCGATTTTTAAGCAGGTTTAAAATTCTTTTTACCTGACCAGAAGACCAGGGTTGGATGTTGCGTGAGCATACGCTTATCCAATATCCGACCATAGAAGGTCAGAGGGCATGGGATTTGGATGTACCGAGCTTTACAAAAGAAATCCAGCTTTCAAAGATAACATTTGTTACATTGGTAACATAAATCATTTTTTCTAAGCATCACTGTTTGTTTTACATTAGCATACACTTTAAAAGCACATGTAAACGTAGGTACATCAACAATATTGAAAAAGACATATGTTACTATAGCACTGTACAAAATGTACAAAATGAAAAAGTAGTTTGATTTTCTAAAGCAAATAAAGTATTTAGCGTTTTTCCTTACAATATGTTCATTTGCATGCGTACGGGTAATTAGACATTTTAACATCGTAAAACTGCCTCAGAAAACAGACCTTATCAGCTACAGTAGATATATTGCAGTCACTGCTGACAAATGAGTTTATCTGGAAGAATAGAAAACTCTATTATTTCATAAAAAGCCATTTACTTTTTGTTACAGATGGAGCAAACGCCATAATTTTATATAATTGCTTACATTCAAAAAGACTAATTGTCTGCATTGTATTATTACAATTGCAAACATTTCTATAACATACACTTAAATTAATAGACCATGTACTGTACAGTTATTTAATTGCCCAGAACTTGCAGGTCCAAGTGGCAAGTAACATTGGATTGTTTCCAAGAAAATGTTTTAATCTTACTGTTGAAAATATTATAGTAAATATTATATTGAATGAATGGAATGAACAGTAGGCATATATACACATCCCGTGTACCCGGCTTGTCTTGGGGTTAGCCACGCTAATTAAGTGCCAGGAGCAGGGAGAGGCAGTTCCGCACGGATCCGTGTGGACTCAGATCCATGCGGTTAAGTTAAGGTAGTATTCTGGACACTCCGTAAGAAGGAGGAGAGAACCAGGGGCGTGCCCTCCTCTGTGCTTAATTACAGGTCTCTGATCTGCATAAGTCGCACGGAGATCTGAATCCGACCTATTTTTTAGGAGAAAACACCTACCTTTTGGCAGATGAGTCTTCATGACTTTGGAGTCGCATCACTGCTGCTTTCTAAAATGTAGACTGCGATTCAGCTGTCGTGCGATGGTTTTGGGAAAAGACCACCATAGCAGCATACCACATCCTGGAGTGACTGGAAAAATGTGGAGCTGCTAATTCACAGGTTCGTGTGTTATAGACCTCTGTCTCTTTCAGAGTTTTACAGTTTTTGGGGCAGATACAGACCCATGCCTGCATGGATCCGTAAGCACAATCACCCCCTGCACTCCCCACTCCATTCTTACCTTAAATATTACAACTAGGTCTGCGGCCTTATGCGTAATTAAGCTAAGGGAACATCTGTCACGCGCATGCGCAAATGTTCCCGGACAGTGAATTTACACAAATGGCTTGCGGAAATTGACTGTCGTACACAGCTCTGGATCTACCCCTTTGTCTGTATTTCTTAAGGTACACATCCATTATGCTCCAGCCTTAATGTCATAATTTCATTGCTTTTTGGAATTTGAGTGGTGAAGATTTAAAGGTCTCTGATTTTGTGTCGTTGTACGAAACCTTAATTAGACACGTTACACCGCAAGATTTTTTGTCCATGGAATATTTTTATAATTGCAAACAGTGTAACAATGATTGTATTTTCCTGCACTGTTATAATGGCAGTTCATTATTGCACTGCTGC
>WWET01000033.1:1460178-1471748 GCA_011038615.1 Limnodynastes dumerilii
CAGCAGGAACAGTTGCTGATAATCTACGAATTTTGCATTGTCAGCTCACATGATTATCCATTTAATGATCCTTTATTTCTTTTAGGAGAAAATCACATTTAAACTACAGAGTAAACTGATAAGACTGGATTGTAAAAGAAAATGAAATAAAAATAAGATGAAATTGAAAACCTTGTTGGGTCTATCATACTTAAAAAGTAAATATAAGTACCATAGATCATCTAGATTTTAGTATAGCTATCATTCACCCAGGAATAAAAATTGATTTTGACATTTAGCTGTTATGTATTACTGAAGAGAGATATATGGTTTTGTCATCACACTGTGGAAAGTATATAATATAATGATTTTCTTTACAGAATAGTGTCTTTAAGTGACCATTTTTTTTATAGCAAAATATACAGAGTATCTAAGATTTTTTTCTAATCCCATATAAATATGTTTACTAACTTATATATGGATGGCTATATAAATATATTCCATAGACAAAAAACCTTGCGGTTTAACATGTCTGATTAAGGTTTCTTGCATTGACACAAAACATAAAAACCTTTAAAACTTTACCGTTCAAACGCCAAAAAGCAATGAAATGACGACATTAAGGCTGGAGTCTTAATGGACGTGTTCCTTAAGCAATACAGACATGGTATACCTCACATCCTATGGTAAGCAATACAGACATGGTATACATCACATCCTTTGAATTAGCAGCTCTAACATTTTTAGTAATCGCACTCCATGATACTGCTGAATCTGCAGCTTACCATAGGATGTGATGTATACCATGTCTGTATTGCTTACCATAGGATGTGAGGTATACCATGTCTGTATTGCTTACCATAGGATATGATGCTATACCATGTCTGTATTGCTTACCATAGGATATGATGCTATACCATGTCTGTATTGCTTACCATAGGATATGATGCTATACCATGTCTGTATTGCTTACCATAGGATATGATGCTATACCATGTCTGTATTGCTTACCATAGGATATGATGCTATACCATGTCTGTATTGCTTACCATAGGATATGATGCTATACCATGTCTGTATTGCTTACCATAGGATATGATGCTATACCATGTCTGTATTGCTTACCATAGGATATGA
The DNA here is from genome assembly GCA_011038615.1 of Limnodynastes dumerilii. NCBI lineage: Eukaryota > Metazoa > Chordata > Amphibia > Anura > Limnodynastidae > Limnodynastes > Limnodynastes dumerilii. The sequence goes on from WWET01000033.1 coordinate 1,461,295, forward strand.
TGCTATACCATGTCTGTATTGCTTACCATAGGATATGATGCTATACCATGTCTGTATTGCTTACCATAGGATATGATGCTATACCATGTCTGTATTGCTTACCATAGGATATGATGCTATACCATGTCTGTATTGCTTACCATAGGATATGATGCTATACCATGTCTGTATTGCTTACCATAGGATATGATGCTATACCATGTCTGTATTGCTTACCATAGGATATGATGCTATACCATGTCTGTATTGCTTACCATAGGATATGATGCTATACCATGTCTGTATTGCTTACCATAGGATATGATGCTATACCATGTCTGTATTGCTTACCATAGGATATGATGCTATACCATGTCTGTATTGCTTACCATAGGATATGATGCTATACCATGTCTGTATTGCTTACCATAGGATATGATGCTATACCATGTCTGTATTGCTTACCATAGGATATGATGCTATACCATGTCTGTATTGCTTACCATAGGATATGATGCTATACCATGTCTGTATTGCTTACCATAGGATATGATGCTATACCATGTCTGTATTGCTTACCATAGGATATGATGCTATACCATGTCTGTATTGCTTACCATAGGATATGATGCTATACCATGTCTGTATTGCTTACCATAGGATATGATGCTATACCATGTCTGTATTGCTTACCATAGGATATGATGCTATACCATGTCTGTATTGCTTACCATAGGATATGATGCTATACCATGTCTGTATTGCTTACCATAGGATATGATGCTATACCATGTCTGTATTGCTTACCATAGGATATGATGCTATACCATGTCTGTATTGCTTACCATAGGATATGATGCTATACCATGTCTGTATTGCTTACCATAGGATATGATGCTATACCATGTCTGTATTGCTTACCATAGGATATGATGCTATACCATGTCTGTATTGCTTACCATAGGATATGATGCTATACCATGTCTGTATTGCTTACCATAGGATATGATGCTATACCATGTCTGTATTGCTTACCATAGGATATGATGCTATACCATGTCTGTATTGCTTACCATAGGATATGATGCTATACCATGTCTGTATTGCTTACCATAGGATATGATGCTATACCATGTCTGTATTGCTTACCATAGGATATGATGCTATACCATGTCTGTATTGCTTACCATAGGATATGATGCTATACCATGTCTGTATTGCTTACCATAGGATATGATGCTATACCATGTCTGTATTGCTTACCATAGGATATGATGCTATACCATGTCTGTATTGCTTACCATAGGATATGATGCTATACCATGTCTGTATTGCTTACCATAGGATATGATGCTATACCATGTCTGTATTGCTTACCATAGGATATGATGCTATACCATGTCTGTATTGCTTACCATAGGATATGATGCTATACCATGTCTGTATTGCTTACCATAGGATATGATGCTATACCATGTCTGTATTGCTTACCATAGGATATGATGCTATACCATGTCTGTATTGCTTACCATAGGATATGATGCTATACCATGTCTGTATTGCTTACCATAGGATATGATGCTATACCATGTCTGTATTGCTTACCATAGGATATGATGCTATACCATGTCTGTATTGCTTACCATAGGATATGATGCTATACCATGTCTGTATTGCTTACCATAGGATATGATGCTATACCATGTCTGTATTGCTGGGGGAGCTGGACACATGATGGGAATACTGGGGGGAGCTGGACACAATGGGAATACTGGGGGGGGCTGGACACATGATGGGAATACTGAGTGGGGCTGACACACTAAGCTAGGGATTACTGAGTGGGTTTTTGCAAGGAAAACGCACCAAAAAGGACTTCACATCCCAAAAATTTCTCGGGGGGGCTGCCGCCCCATCCCCCCTGTACCGGGTTCACACATTGGAAAGTTGGTCACACTACTCACCCCTCAAAGGCACTCCCCTGGCATATCAGCTCCCTAACAAAACAAACAGCTAGTGAAAAGACCCTCTCTACAATGAGTTCTGCCTTCCCAATCATATTGTAATGAAAGTCAATGTAATACGGCTTTCTAAAAAAGGAAGTAGAAAAAAACGGCCTCATTTTCACTTTAACCTGTTCCAGTTTTTTTTATTTTTTATTATTTCACTATACATTTTGGCATGCAGCACCAGGAGACAATTCTCCACAGACTGGTGAAAAGGTCATCTTAATGCATAAAATACTTTCTGAGCTACAGCCCCTCAAACACCATGCCCCCCCCCCTCTGACAGAAAGTCAATGGCAGAATGCTGTTTATTATAGTCAACCTTAATATAAGAGCACGGCTGTGCCCCTATAATAAAACTACCAAAAGTGCTCGTGTTGTCCAGGTTTAAATCTTCAAGTTATTAATTTATCAATGAGTTGGATGTTACTGTCAAAACTTTTCCAACACACACACGTGGTGGCTTCCCAGTGTGATTTTTGCTTTTGGGGTGTTGCAAGTATTCCTAATCCCCAGCTCTCTGATTCGTTTTATAACCCCTTTTACATTGTTAATAATATCACTCAAAATAAGGTACGCCCACTTTTTGCCCAAACTCTGCCCACAACTGACCTTATTTGGTCAAACCACAATATCTTTTCCATAAGCCCCACCCCTTTTGCAGCTCACGAATCTGAATAGCCCTCCTAAATCAGAATATCATGTCATCCAAATCCATACAGAGGAAGGCCCAGAACAGAGTCCCTGTTCCGAGCTCCCAAAATTCTGACAAATTATATACCAACGTAAGGTCCGTTGGGTCCCCAACCCCCATTTATGTTTTATGGAAACCAATGTGACCACTCCATGAAGTTTTCTTCTAAATCCATTCAAAATAAGCTCCATACCCTTTCCAGCCAAACTCCACCTACAACTGACCTTATTTGTTCAAACCACACCCTCTTTTCCATAATCTTAATAGGGATGTCATGTCATCCAAATCCATCCAGTGGAAGGCCCATAACAGGGTCCTCAGATCAAAGTATTGCCCAGTATACACCAATGGGATGTCTGCCCATGACGCTAACCCCCCTAAAACCTGGTCCGCATATAACTGGACCACCTCATGTTGGATTAATCCCAATTGGTACAGGAGGGTCCAAAAGATGAAGCAACTACAAATAAACACAGAGTATAATGGTTAATAGTAGCTGGAATTTTGGTGGCATAATTACTGCGGCCTCATTATGATGCAGGGGACAAGGCTTTAAGGTTACATGTTAGTGGAATAAAATGATGTAGTGTGACAGCAACAGATGTTCACAATATGCAAGGAAGAGTATAATGATGGACCACATTTTCATACACCAATGTTGCTTTATGACCTGCTGAAAAGCCATGTATTGCTCAAAGTGGTATTCTGGGGGTAATAGAAAGCTCACCCACTTGGTGGTGTTGTAGAGACCTGTTTTATTCTGATTTAAAGTCATAGCTGTACTCAAAATGGCAAGACAGTGGAGAGTGCTAACTGGTGCAGACCTCTGAGTCTAGCCTTTATTTTCAGCTGGGCACCAGCTAGGGCAGGCTTAAATATAAAGAGAGGAATAAAGATGCATACAAATCCACAGATTCATGCATTCAGTTACATGAGCTAACAGTTTGAGGCTGGGTGTTGCAGCTGTAAGAGGTGAGGAGGGGAAGTGAAGTAGTATACACAGTACTGTCAGAGGAGAACCTTTCTAGCTGCTGTGTGCTGGGGGAGAGAAGAACTCTCAGCTTTCTCACTAGATGGTGGCATTCGGAGCACTCCACCAGAGGGGAAGTGGGAAAAGGGCCTAATAGCCGGAGGCATGAACTCTGATTTGGTTGACTTTTGCCAGTTATAAAGCTCAGGGAATGGAGCCTGTCCAGAGCCTGACTACACCCCCTCATGACCAGATAATAACTAAATATATATGTAGATATAGAAATGATCATTTACATATCCCTAAACAACTCCCTTTCTGTGCAAGTCTACAAACTATTAAAAATGCAAAGAAACAATGGCTCGGATTTACAATGAAGTACTCAAGCAGACTTCAGTACACAACAGAGCGCAGCCGGCTGATGTTAAGCTCCATGCGGATATCTGCCCCCCAGCACATGGCACGTGCCTACCCCCTATGATTTGGAGATGCACATGGGCAGAGCCATAGCTAGAAATTTTAGCGCCGGGGAAAAAAAAGAAAATAGCGCCACCCAACTTTGAATTAGTAATCAGTTTATTCTTAAAAATTAACTTTCTTCCACCCTACTTCGACTTTGTGCTCTGGGCAACCGCCCCTATCTCCCACCCCTAGCTATGGCCCTGTGCATGGGGGGGTATGTATAAGCATGTAAATTATATAGAAACCATTCCCTGCGGAATACGTAAGGTAGGGTCCTGCTGGAGGATCCCCAATCCACACATAGGAGAGCAGGGGGGAGTGATTTGCTCCTACATGTAGGGTAATGGATCCTCAATTCTGTATGCTAGTCTAGGCTATCAACGGAAAGATGCCCTAACCGTGAATCCGGTCCAAAGCTTTAAATCCAGATTTGTTTTCCAAATTATAGTGTTGAATGAGGGGTTAAAGTTCCATTGGCATGTCATAACCAACCACTCTATAATAAAGAATCTACCTATCAATTTATCTATCTATCTATCTATCTATCTATCCTATCACTCAGACGCTTACAATAATAGTGATCTTATAATGATGATGTTATACATGCATCTCAAGGCTGTGTTGTGTCTATTATTGTATACTGACACACGCAGCCACAATTACATAATATATTCTTGTGTTAAAGATTAGTTCACACAGATCCCAAGGATGAGACACCTGTTTTCTATTTTTTGCTTAGGTGTTTGGAAACAAATCTTTTCGTATCAATGCAAGAATTGAATTGCAATGAATAAATAATATACATTTATAGCATACATTTAGATGTAATGCTACTGCCATCTACTGCCCATAATTTATATTTCATTAAAAGGTCTATTTATTTCAATTGATCCTATGTAAGATACTGCTGTTGGTAACTTATTACATTGATAATTATGCAACATAAACTAACCACTGAACATGAATCAAATATGTGTATTATAAGTATTTTTTTTTTCCATTGTAGTTATGGAGATGACAATATAAATTAAATATAGTAACAAGGGACCGGATGTGGGGATGGGTAGAATCCTGTTCTTGTAACTCTGTATGATGGGGAAGAGAGGAAAATTGCCTTTAGGTCTAGAGTCTATTCACAAATTCTATATGCCTCTATCATAGACTTAAATAGGAAATCCTATATTATATATTTACATTGTATTTTTGTACCTACTGTATCTTGCAGGGTAAGTCTTGCCTATGTAAAAAGTTGTGTTAAACACAATCACAGGATCCAATGATAGTCTTTATGTTTTAGCCTAAACTGCACTCAATGGCCCTGACCCAGATCTGGCCGCAAATGGTGGCAAATCCTGCGTGCTGTAATAGACGGCTCGTTACGTTCAATCCAAATGAGCAGGTAAACGGGACATCTGGATGGGAAGTAAATAAGGGTTTGTGGTGTACGGGCACAAAGCAGCAAGCTCTATGCTGCTACAATGCCAAACACGTGCTGCAAGTGCAGGGTTATATAATGTGTCTGAAAAGGCTACAAACTGTTATCAATAGAACGGTATCTGCATTTGGAGTGTTTATGTTGTAAGGCCGTGGAAAATACGAAAATCTAAAAAACATAATTTTTTTTACTGTACTAACTGTAAAATAAACAACAACCACACAATACATTAGCAGAGATTCCATAGACATGACCCGTTGAAGGTGCATATATTCTAATAATAAGAATTTCATTGTCAACACAGAATCACCTCCGCTGTGAGGCTTTCTGTGTGAAAGAAACCTCTCATATTGCACTCTGGGTCTTGTAAATAACATATATGTAGTACTTTTATGAAAATATTAAAATAACATAATCTTTATTAATTCACTCAATAAAACTTATCGTATTGTATGTTTCACGGCGAAATATAAAAAATACAGATATTCCAACAGTGTAAAACACTGATAATAATGTATTAAAAACAATGCCCAGTGTCCCAGTTAACATTTATTAAGCTTCATACACTGTATATGATGTCAAGATCACTGATGTGGGACCAGATTTACTAAGCTGCAGGTTTGGATAAGTGGAGATGTTGCCCATAGCAACCAATCAGATTTCAGATGACATTCTCTAGTATGTAAAAAGCTAGAATATAATTGGTTGCTATAGGCAACATCTCCACTTTTCCAAACCCACAGCTTAGTAAACCTGACCCCTGGTCTATCACTACTCTAATGGGGGTTGAAAAATTGCAAGTCGGTAGCACAATCCTAGTTTTAATGAGAAAAGTCTTCAATACAATATTATATATGTACAATGGGCCTGATCCAGACCTACGCACATGATACGCCCTTGTGCATAGTGTATTTACGCCAGCGTACTTACAAAGCATTCCCCTAGGCACTCCCCTCGGTCGTCTGTATTTATGCCGTCTGGATCAGGCCCAATATTATAGGAATGTGTGTCAACTAGTACTATGAAGGAACTGTGAGTCTACAAAGGGCTCAAAGTGTAATTTAATTTGGTCAAATTAGATATATTTAACACAAAAATAGATTATTCTTTATCATGTAAAATTTTTACAGACCACTATCATTGTCAAGTCAGCACTTATTCAATAAAAGACAAAAAGACTCCAAAGATAGATTGCTCATTATTCATTCATAGTAGGTGTAAAACTGTATAATACATAGAAAAGTACAAGTGTATTCACCAAAGTTAGCAGGTTACAAAAAACACACAAACAAATGCAAAAACATAAAAACAAAAAAGACCATAAAAAAATTGCAGAAATATAAGAAGGTAGCAGCTTATAATCATTCATGAAGTAATAGCAGTCCCAGGACTCAAAATAGCAAATTTATCCATGTTTGGGTAAACACAGTCCATGTAAGAGTAAGAGTAATCCTGGTTAAAGTGTTTAAAGTAGAAAGGTGTAGATCAGCTCATATTACCTGCAAGTGAGACCCGACAGCTGTTTTGGTGCAAATCCATAAGCACTGTTATCAGGGGTGTTACACGCTGCATATGGCAGCAGTGTGTAATTGTGTCTTTGTGCACTAGTTAGGAATTCCGGTCCTGGTTTCCCCTGCAGCATTCCTCCTTGCTAAGAATCCTGGCTAATTAAGCTGCAGCTGGGATTCCCTAGCTGTGTATTTGGCTGTGTGCAGTCAGAAGTCAATGACTCTCCCCTTATATTCCTGTCACCTGATTGCCTCCTTGCCGGTCATAGCCTCTACCTTCAAGCTTCTGCGCCTCGGTCCGCCTTGCCAGCTGCTCGTGCTTCCTGTTACTTGCTATTCGTGTGTTTGCCTTCCAGTTTTCCTCTGTATCCTCTCTGCTGCCCAGCCTTCCCTCACCTATCTGCCTTCTGTCCTCCCTCCTGGTTGTGTGTGCTTCAGTGTGAGTACCCTGTCTGTCAGTTCTCAGTCTTGGCTGTCTGCTGATTACCTAGTGCTATTTCATCTGTACAAAAACTGTTGTAGATTCTACCATCATGTTCAGTGTGTCTGTTTGTGCAGTCTATCTGCACTATCACTGTTGTAGATTCTACCATCATCTCCAGTGTGTCTGTCTGTGTAGTCAGTGTGTCTGTCTGTGTAGTCTATCTGCACTAATCACTGTTGTAGATTCTACCATCATCTCCACTGAATCTGTCTTCTGTATTCCAGTCCTGTACTGGTTCAGTGCTATTCAACCTGCACTATTTGTATCCCAGTCCTGTACTGGTTCTGTGCCACTCTCCTGTGTAAGCCTGGGCTGTTCCTATTTCTTCTCTCCTACAAGTTCGGTTCTGGGGGCCGCGACCTGTTCTTGGGGTGCAGCCAATTCCATCCCCACTATCAGGGGCCCTGGTGAACACCACCCGATAGCAGAGACTCCGTGCCCTGGTAACCGTTCTCGTAACAAGGGGTAAGACCTTCAGAAATCCTGCACAACAAATATAAAAAAACATTCACCATTAAATATACTCACCATACCTGCCACTTAATTAAACCTCAACCAGTACAACATAGCAGCGTCCCACGTGCAAGCCGAGCGAACCAATGTACCACAGAGTGGGCACACACTGATGATACATGGAGGAAAAAATTCCCAGACACTTTACAGGGCATACCGTTACTATGGATACCCGAGTCACCACTGCCTCACTGTGAGCAGCATACCTCGGGAGAATGTGAGGCTGGCAGGAGGGAACAAAGGAACAAAATGATAATAACAACATATCAGAAACATATTAAACAAGTAAATAAGCAGACAGCAGCAAATTAAAGAAAACATGAACGATTCAACCGTTTGGCGCTAACATATTGAATAAATGAATGAATTCTGCCTCCTTTTGTAAAAGTATAATGTCTCTATTACCTCCTCTGTGAAGTGGTGAAATATGATAGATAGGCATGCATTGAAAATCTTTCATGACATGTTCATGCTCAACAAAGTGTTTAGCTACCAGAGGAGTATTGGGGGTATTTATCATGTGAAAGATATCCCATCCAATTCCAAGCAAAGGTACAATGTTCCTTGTCTGTAAGTGCTCTCACATATATAGATGGTTGCTTCATATTAAAGCTGTTGTAAAGGATACTGCTAACTGAAGTGCAATAGGGGATATTACATAATCCGCCAAATACAAATCTTAAAAGAACTCCCAGCTTAGCAGCTATGTACCCAATATGTTAGGATGCCTACAGAAGATTTACATAGATAGATACATAGATACTCTCCTATCTGAGTATCGGCACTACAAAAATCACATTGATCAAGTGAGCGGTACAGAGTAAAGTAACATCTATACTTGAAGCCGTTAGGCTGTAGTGGGATAGATTGTGACCAAAGTAGCATATGGACAGTTCCCCCCTGAGATACAATATCTCTGTGATCAACACAAACGCGATCTAATTAAAGCCATAAGGTACAGTGTGATATCTGAATAGACTCAAACTGTAAATTGATATGCTCAGCTCCCCTGAGAACATGCTGGCTAAATCACGGGACTGCAAGACACTGGGACTAGAGAGGGCATTAGTGCACTACATCCTCCCTGTCCAACGCGCGTTTTGCCATATGCTTATTTATGGACATCACCCGCCCTTTGCACAGGTGCTCCTAATTATATCCCTTGTCAACTTCTTATTGGTACTGTGGTGATTAACATACATCTCTTCCCATCATGATTTTATAAAGAAGATTGGCAACTATGTTGCACACATAAGAAAAATATTGTCACTAGTAGAATAAGAAAGCCTTATTATAATTAGAAAAACTATTATTCAATTACAGTACAATGCTACCACAGTGATTTAGAAGGTTGGGACCAAATACATTTGAATATCATGAGCAAGATACATATACTCCAAATTAAACACCGTTCATACAAATATAAAAATAATAAAAAAAAGATAAATTTCACATCCCTAATTTAATATTAATACAAAGATGCAACTGTAATAGAAATCATGGAACTTGAAAATCAGAGAACAGCTGTGGTGAAAATTATTAATGTATATTGAAAAGGTGGGAAGAGAAATAATATGAAAACTATTATATAGTAAGTATGAAAAATAAAAAAATTATATGAATTGAATTAAATAATAATAAATATTAATGTCAGATAATGAAATTAATAAGAAATAAAAAAAATTATAATAAATAAATAATTAAATAAATATAAAAAATAAAATATTAATAATAAATAATCAAAAATAGTGTGTGTGGAGCCATGTGTAATTAGCTGTGGTGAATGTATAGCTACAATTAATTGTCTATTCGTATAAATTAAAATGTGAAAGTGACTGATTTGACAGAAAAATATGTAAATGTAAAAAGGTGAAAATGTGACCATGTTATTATTAATGTGATTAACACAAATATATAAAAATGTGATAGTGACAACAATGTGAATAAATATACAGTCTTTGAGCAGTATGATGTGTGTCAAAAAAAATATGTGAAAATATTGAATACAAGGTGAAAAAAAAAAGAGAAAAAAAAGAAATATATTGAGAAAAAAAATAAAAAGGTGAGAAAAGTGGGTTAATAGATATGTGAAGATATCTTAAAATTACGATATTATGATCAATGCCTTATAGTTGGATCAAGTTCCCTTATCTCATAAAAACCTTAGCTTCCAACAATAATGAAAGTATTAGTACTTGTTATAAAAGGATATATTATATCCCATCCACCTAAGAACCCTATTATCAACAATGTTATACATGACAGCATATTAAAATTCTGTATATGTTTGGTAACCAACATTCTTGTTATTATTAATCAATTGTTGGTATTCCATTACAGTTAATGTAATCCATAATGTTATGCCTGTGCCCATTCTTATCATTAAATTGTTTCGTAGTTGACATG
>WWET01000033.1:1471757-1494373 GCA_011038615.1 Limnodynastes dumerilii
AAATATTAATGTTAGATAATGAAATTAATAAGAAATAAAAAGAAATTATAACAAAATAAATAATTAAATAAATAAAAATATAATAATAATAAATAATCAAAAATAAAAATAGTGTGTGTGGAGCCATGTGTAATTAGCTGTGGTGAATGTATAGCTACAATTAATTGTCTATTTGTATAAATTAATGTGAAAGTGACTGATTTGACAGAAAAATTAATGTAAAAAGGTGAAAATGTGACCAAGTTATTATTAATGTGATTAACACCAATATATAAAAATGTGATAGTGACAACAATGTGAATACATATACAGTCTTTGAGCAGTATGATCTGTGTCAAAAAAAAATATGTGAAAATATTGAATACAAGGTGAAAAAAAAAGAAAAAAAAATGAAATATATTGAGAAAAAAAAATTAAAAGGTGAGAAAAAGTGGGTTAATAGATATGTGAAGATATCTTAAAATTACAATATTATGATCAATGCCTTATAGTTGGATCAAGTTCCCTTATCTCATAAAAACCTTAGCTTCCAACAATAATGAAAGTATTAGTACTTGTTATAAAAGGATATATTATATCCCATCCACCTAAGAACCCTATTATCAACAATGTTATACATGACAGCATATTAAAATTCTGTATATGTTTGGTAACCCACATTCTTGTTATTATTAATCAATTGTTGGTATTTAGTCTAAGAAAGAAGAAAGATTCATCTCCTCATTCATCCCTTTCAGGTAGATGATATCCATCTTAAAAATCCACTAAGTCTCCTTACATAGCAATTTCTGTACCGTGTCATAACCTCTAATCCTCAAAATGATTTGTTCAATGGCAAAAGCCTTGAGTTTTCTATATTCACCTGAGTGGGATCTATAGAACTGCCTTGCTACCGATGATAATTGCTTCATCTTTTGTAGATCTCTCTTGGCATTTCGTATGGATCCCACATGTTCAAGGATTCTCTGTTTTAGGGGACAAGTCATCAGCCCGACATATTAAGAAGAACATGTACACCTCAGGCAATAAATTACATTCCATTACAGTTAATGTAATCCATAATTTTATGCCTGTGCCCATTCTTATCATTAAATTGTTTAGTAGTTGACATGTGGTTACAGGCCTTACATCTCCCACATGGGAGGGAGCCTGCAATTCTAGCTTTTGATTGTGATTTTCTCACAAAATGGCTACATGTCAGTTTATCCCTCAGATTAGGGCCACGGTTCCAGCTCATCTGTGCTTTAGGACCCAACAGAGTGGCCAAAGTTTGATCTGTAAGTAAAATTGGCCAATGTTATTGTATGATAGCCTTTTGCCTATAGAAAGCCTCAGAGCGGAGGTGATTCTGTGTTTACAATAAAATTCTTATGATTCTTATATTCCTCGGTGCACCTCCTTTATGATGAGGAAGTGGTCTTAGAGATAAATTCAGTAGTGCCAGTACAAGTTCTCTTTAACAGTACAAATATTCTAATGTAAAGTAACCTTTGCTACGTCTGTGTTCTGACCATGATCGAGGGCACTTGTCCTTGTACTCGCTTACTATACATTGACTATGTCCCTCCACCCCTTTCCACCCTTACACCAATACCACATAATATTTCTTCTATAGCGACTTGCAAAAACAGAAACTGTTCAGTGCACCCCCTGTCTCCAGTGGCAGTTTCAGCCATCCCAAGGGCATACTGTAAGGGCTTTGCATTCCCTTTAGATTGATTGCAGCTGCAGCAGATTCTATGTCTGCAAGTCCCTATAAAGGAAACAACATGTGGTATCGGTGTAAGTTTCACAGACACCACATGATATTTGTTTAACAGTGACTTGTATACACATTCAGTACCGGGTGCAGGGTAAGGGCCACATGGCCCTGTGGTCTGTAGGGAATGTGTGCACGTGGGTTGGGTACACATTCCCGACAGAAATACAGATGGAATGAACAATGACACCAATTTCCCTATCATGAAAATCCTGACTAGGAAATAATACAGAAACTCTCAAAACACCTACACGTAAAATCCCGACTAGGAAATAATACCGTCACTCTCAAAACACTTACACGTAAAATCCCGACTAGGAAATAATACCGTCACTCTCAAAACACCTACACGTAAAATCCCCACTAGGAAATAATACCGTCACTCTCAAAACACCTACACGTAAAATCCCGACTAGGAAATAATACCGTCACTCTCAAAACACCTACACGTAAAATCCTGACTAGGAAATAATATTGACCATCTCAAAAGACCTACATGGAAAACCCCAACTAGCAAATAATACTGACACTCTCAAAACACCCACGCGTAATTTCCTGACTATGAAATAATACCAACACTCTCAAAACACCTAGAAGAAAAATCCTGACTAGGAAATAATACGAATACTCTCAAAACACCTACACGTAAAACCTCAACTAGGAAATAATACCGACACTCTCAAAACACCTACACGTAAAATCCCAACTATGGCATAATACCAACACTCTCAAAACACCTATACGTAAAACCCTGACTAGGAAATAATACAGACATTCTCAAAACACCCACATGTAAAATACTGACTATGATATAATACTGACACTCTCAAAACACCTACAAGTAAAATCTGGACTAGGAAATAATACCTACACTTTCAAAACACCTACATGTTAAATCCCGACTAGGAAATAATACCAACACTCTCAAAACACCTAAACGTAAAACACCGACTAGAAAATAATACAGACACGCTCAAAACACTTACAGAAAAACCCCGACTAGAAAATAATACTGACACTCTCAAAACACCTACACGTTAAAAATCCCAACTAGAAAATAATACCGACACTCTCAAAACACCTAAATGTAAAACCCTGACTAGGAAATAATACCGACACTCTCAAAACACCTACACGTAAAATTTCAACTAGGAAGTAATACTGACACTCTCAAAATACCTACACGTAAAATCCCGACTTGGAAATAACAGACAAACAACAATCCCAACTAGAAAAAAATATCAACAAACAAAAATCTTGCAAACTCAGCAGTTAACAACACTCTCAGTAATTCACAGCACAGTTCACAAGAAGCAGGAGGGGTCCAGCAGAACCAATCCACCCACCACTCCTGCTTTCAGCACGTCTTGTGTGCTCAATACATGCTCTCCGTGCCCCCGTCATGCTAGAGACAAGAGTGGTGGGTAAATTGGTACAACAGGACCCCTCTTGCTTCCTGCTCTCTCTTCTGGGAGGCAGAGAGAGCAGGAGGAGGTCCAGCTGCGCCAATTGACCTAGCACTCCTTTTTTCTGGCATGGATGAGGATACATAGGGTATGGTGAATTGGCTTGACAGAAAAAAGAGAGTTGGGTGAATCAGGAGTGGTACTGCTGCACCCATTCACCCAGCGCTCCTTTTTCTGGCATGGCTGGGCATTGTATAGAAATAGCACTGAGACTGGGTGAATTGTTTATAAAAAATGTTTTCAAATCTGTATTAAAATTATTTCCAGTATAACTCCTAATAATTTAGTCATATTCTGTTTAAAAATTCTGTTCATTGCAATACAGGGATTAGGGTTCCAAACCTACAAACTTTATATGTAATGCCCGCCAAAAGGTGGGGTGCCACATATATAACAGAATTAAATTTGACACAGGGGACAAACACAATGATTTTAGTATAATGACACTGAGTGCTGTTTAAGCAGGAATTCATATAAACACGCTAGGCATTCATATAAACACGCTAGGCTTCATACTGTCTCTCAACAGCACCATGTAGGGGTCACCTTAAGTTCAGCCAATTAGATAGCTTGGAGTGGATAAGGGTGGGCTTATGGGGGGTTTATAAGGACTGTGCAGCCATTTTGGCCTCCTGCTTCTGCAGTTTGTTTCCTTCCCTCTTAGTTTGTTTATGTGTCGTTTAACATGCATTTTCTTTCCGGACGGGGCATGGCTTTGGCAGTAGCGGTGGGGTAGCAGCAATTTACTTGGTGCATGGGGAAGGGGTTATTGGTATTGGATAGGTACACCCCTCAATAATTTCAGGAGGCCACGCCAAGTGGTTGGGTCCCGTTCTGCAGCCAGGTGATGTGCACTTTGAAGGGAGTTAGTACCCGGTTTCTGATCCTTTACCTGGGGGGCGCCTGGACAGGGGATGCCTGTCTTGTTTAACATGTTTAATTTCAGACGCTGTCCCCCTAAATGCTATTTGCCGCCACCTTATCTCCAAATTATAAAGTCACCTTCAATTTCAATTAATATATCTATGCCCCCTTTTAAAATCCAACTGTGGTTCGTGTATTTATTTCTGTGTGGGTGAATGGTGTGGGCAGTGTGTCAGACATAGGTAGTTTAAATGAAATCAAGACTGGGCCTTATATATAAAGAAACTGCATCTGCCAATGCTAATATGTAAGTGGAATGATTATTATTTGTTATGAAACCTGATTTATCAGGCAGATTAATATCTGCATTCATCTCATATTACTGCTGCTTTGTGTTAGTAGAAAACATTTAGCTTTTTTTATACATGACATGATGCTTCCTGTAGATATAACTATACAGGAATAATCATACACAGCATGAGGGAGTTTACAACTTGATATTATGGTGGCAGAGGCAAATAGCTATAATGTGACATAAAGGTTGGTGTGTCACTTATATAATGTGGGTAATTGTTTTGAACCCATCTACTTGATTTATATTGCTGTTTAGATTATAGCTAAATAATACGGTTATGGCTGAATGATGGCGTCTATATTTCCTACTTGTTTTCACATAAGTGCATGTTACAGGATGGAATTAATTGAATTTCCCCCATATTTGGTTGACCTTCCCCAAGTCTACCCCTTTTGGGCTGCAGCTCAAAACCTCTTGACATCTCCTCTCTCAGGTTTAAAACCTAAACGCTAAAATCTTTTTTAAAAAAATGGTTATCCTTGTTCTCATTTGGTTCATTGTGAACAGGGAGAAAATGACATATCATTTAGGAGATTAAAAAGATAAGTTCTAAAAAGTTTGATCACCCTGGCTGTATTTCAAGTCTATCACCTACCCCCACACCCCTTCATTCTTTATTGGAATATTTTCTAAATTCCCCACCTCTCTATTTATACTCACTAACCCCGATCCTCTTTCTCTTCGTCTCCACACTCTTCCCTTTCATCTCCTTCCACCTTACCCTTATATTGCTCACCGCACTTCATTTTTTGTACATATTATTTTTCTATTGTATGTGCAGTATTGCATCAATGGACTGTTATGTTTTGTAATTATATCTTATTGCATTCATTATTGCCTTATTGTATGATTTAATTACAATGAAAGGAAATGAAAAACAAATAACAGGTAGCAAACATAAATGTGATAAATAAAAGATAATTCAGTATCATTTCACTTTAACATTGTTAAACAAATCAATGCAATAGTTTTTAATGAGGAGACTTCAATTTAACTACTTTAGTTATCTTAATGTATGCAGCAATATGTATACTAATAACAACATGTATACTTACCAGTGTTATTGAGCTTTGCTTTGAAGTGATACAAATAATAATGAACACACAGGGCTGACCCAGAGTTTAAGAGTACGCAGCAGAAGAGGTGGAAAAATACACCTTGGCAAAGCAGATGAATGGCAGCAAAGGCCAATATTAAATGTGTAAATAGAATTAGAATTCAGAGGTGGACTGAAAATCAGGTTATCAAAGGTATTTGGATAACGTTGCAAGTCCCCGCTGCGATGGCTGTCATTACGAAATAGAGACAGCTGAAAGTTGCTTTTCGTCTGTCTTTATTTCGAATTACAGCCTTTGTAGAATATTTATTTATTAATAGGTGAGTATGCGATTCTCGTACTCACCCATTCACTTTTGGAAGCGCCACCGCTAAACTACTGGAGGGGTGAGTAACCCTCTCTGGGGACTTAAGATTAGGCTGTGGGTGGGAGAAACTTAGGGTTAGTCTGCGGGTAGATTAGGCTGTGGGTGGGAGAGACTTAGGGTTAGTCTGCGGGTGGGGGGGGGGCTTAGGGTTAGGCTGCAGAGGGGAAATTAGGGTTAGGCTGCGGTGAGGGACTTAGGGTTAGGCTGATGGGAGGAGACTTAGGGCTAGGCTGGGGGGGAGACTTATGGTTAGAGTGAGGGAGTTGGTTTGAGGATAGCATAATTACTTACCTTTTGGAGCAGAGTGCTCGGTGCTCCGGGGATTGATTGCTATGCCTTATCCAATAAGTGTGGTTTCAATAGGGCCGTTCGCTCCCAACAATTTCCGAACTAATTAGTTTTTCGCCTTCCATTTATATACCTAAAAAAGCTTTTGTCCCCTTTTCTTACCAAGTAACCTTTTAGCCTCCTTCTGCTTTGCAAAATACTCCTCCCAGTCATCATTATTTGGAGTCTTCTTATAATTCCGAAAGGCCATCTTTTTTGCTTTCACTAAAGTTGCTACCTCTTTTGTAAACCACATTGGCTTTCTTTTTATGCGGTCTTTCCTAAAGGTCTGTTGTTGTTAATAATGCACTTTTTAAACTTCCCCACTGCTCCTGTAATTCTTTCATGTGCCTCCACACTGCCAAAGAATCACTTACACATTTCCCCATTTCCACAAAATCCACCTTCCTAAAGTCTAGCACCCTTGTTTTTGTGTGGTTCGTGTCTCTTTCAGTCATTATATTAACCATACTGCTTGATGGTCACTGGATGGTACAAAGTACCATTTGGGCTCTTTAACCAGTTGCTTGAGGGACACTCCCTGTAATGAATTTAAAATGTCCCCACTTCTAGCAGAGCTTGCTGAAGACTCACTCCAGTTTACATCAGGTAGATTAAAATCTCCCATGATTATTACCTCCCCTTTTATTGCCATTTTAGCAATGTCTTACAATAGGAAATTGTCCATTTCCTCATCTTGTTCTGGTGGCCTGTATATCACTCCAGTAGGAAGGATAACCCCCTATGTTTCTATGGTTACCCAAAGTGCCTCAGTTTTTTCTCCGTATTATAGTTGAATTTAACCCTTCCTTCACACACATTAATACGCTTTTTCCATGATTCTACTCTGTCCTTCCTACATAAATTATTTCTTGGTATAGTCATGATTTTCATTGCACCATGATTCAGTATTACCCACAATATCCAGATTATCCCTTGACATTATTGCAATTAGTTCAGGGATTTTATTTTATAAGCTCTTAGCATTTGCACACATTGCTCTGAGAGGTTGAATTATGAATCTCTTATTCTTCAGTTTATTATTACTGCTAGATATGTTTATATTGCTTTTTCTCTTCTCTTTTTTCTTATTTGCTGTGGCTATGCTATTTGTCATTATTGGTTCTTGGTTGGGGAAACAGCTATTTTATCTGTTTTTATTATTTGTATCATTGCTCCCATCTCAGAGTTTAAATGGTTTCTAATAAAGCATTCAAACTGCTCACTTAGAATATATGTTCCCACAGAAGATGGGTGCAAGCCATCCCTTTTATACAGGTTTCTGTTTTGCCAGATGGCATGACTATGTTTTATGAAGCCAAATCCTTCCTCATGACACCACTTCCTAAGCCACAGATTGAAATCATGGATGCGCATCATTCTACCTTCTTCAAATCTGTGTACTGGCAGCACTTCTGAAAAAGTTACAGTATTTGCCAAATGCTTAAGAGCAGATCCCAACTTTATAAATTAATTATAAACAGCCACAACTCCAGCATTGGCCAAGTCATTTGTCCCAAGGTGGATAATGACATCAACCTCCCTTTCCTTGCTCTCTGTCTTTAGAATATTTCAAATGCACTTTTTATCCCGTGGAGCTGTAGTTCTAGGCAAGCAACTCACCTGAGTCCTAATTTCAATACCACCTTCCAGCTAGATGCCCCTAACAATAGAATCCCTCAAAAGAAGTGCAGTCTTTCTCAGAGATTCCCTTTTCCCGCCATCAGGTTCCCTCAACACCTCATGCTCTACATTACTGTCACGATTCCTCTAGTTTCTATTCACTGCACATTGCCTTTGTTTACTTTCTGCCTGTCACATGATTCCTTCTGCCTCTGCACTTCCTAGTTCTCTCTCTGCTATTTCTCAGGTGCTGGTGATTACCTTGCTTGATTCCTTTCCACCTGGTGTACTTAAGGCTTTCTCAGACAGCACTCTGGTGTCAGAGCAACAGATTATCCTGCCTGCTGTTGTGTCCGTGAGTCCTCTCATGTGCTCTGGCTCCTTGGTCCCTGTCTGGGTATCTCTGTCCGGTTCCTGGTACTCTCTCGGTCCTGCTCTGTGTTCCTGTCCTCCGGTTCCAGCTGACTCCAGCCCTGTCATTGCTCCTGCTACCTGCACCACTGCTCCCAGCATACCTGCATCACTGCAACCTGTACTACCACTCACAGCATCTACTACCTCTGCTGACTTTGGACCTCGCCTACCGTCTCAGTGCCCGGCGTGGTCCGGCGTGACCCGCTTTCGGGTCGGCGCTGAGCTCGGTGAGTGACAATTACCTGTTGTAATGCACTCCAGCTCTCCAAGTGCTGCATATGAGTTTTGCAATGGCCCAGCTTGTGCAATGTGTCCTTGCACAAGTGGAACCTTCTTACCAACATTCTTCACCATAGTTCACCCAGAACTGGGAACTCACTGAGTCAATGGTGGCATCAAGGATACAGACATCCTGCAAATCTCACCATGCCTTCTAGCTATCTCATCCCGCAAAAAAGACATTTTCTGACAAATTGGACAACACATGTGTATCCAAATTGTTTCACGCAACACAAAAGCATCACAAGCACTGCACAAGAACAGACATTCTAAATGGAATCTAGAAGAATTTTTTTTATTAATTCACACATATAATTTGAATGGGTCCAAATCCAGCCCTAATCCAGTTCTAACTTCAATTACAACTTCTAGATGCTTTCAAAATCAATGCTTAGAAAATCAGGCATCGCAGGTTAGCAGAACGCTTGCACAGTGTGGATAATGTAGCCATGTGATTGTGAATCCCCATGCAATTATTTATTGCAGATTCATAAGCAATCTCATAAGAAGTTAAGATTAGGTGCAAAATTACGCACTAAGGGCCTGATCCAGAGCTACAGCCGCCGTCGCTAGTACGGCGGCCGTAAGCGTAATGCACATGCACTGGGCAGATGTTGCCCGGCGTCACTATGGAAACGTAGATCGTAGAGCTACAGCGCTCAGTGTAACATCGTAAGCTCTGGATCAGGCCCTAAGAAACAAAAATTATATTAGCTTAAACCTCTATTCTTCAGATGCTATAGCTTGCAGGAATTGTTGAAATTGGTAGAATACAATACAGAGACTGAGAAAATCAGCATTCTCATCATCACTCATTAGGTGGCAGCAGAGTTAAATGAAAACGAAAACGAAATTCTTTTTATGTAGGGCAATGATTCTCAACAGGATTTACAGATTTTAGATACATTTTCTATAATCCAAAAACATAATTCTTGGAATAAAGTTCTGTGTCTCGCAGATTCTGGGACATTCTCCAATCAGGATGCTGGTATAATGATGCCTCCTTATTGGACAGCCTTCCTTTAAATGGTTGTAGCGTCCTACCACCATCCTGCAAGTCTGCTCTGTGCTTTAGCCAGTTACTGTGCCTGCATTCTCTACTTAGTGCCCCTTCCTAATTGTACCCCTTGTACTTCTCTGGTCTCCCTTTCTTGTCTGCTTCTCTTGCCTTGCTGTGCATGTGTTGTCATTCCTCTTATTAACCCTCTGCCTTTGTTCTATGGTGTACTTATTCCCTTGTTGTTTCTGCGTGTTTCCATGTCACTTTGTGAGTGGGTGCCCTCACCTGTCCTCTGTCTGTCAATGTGTTTTTTCTGTCTATTCTACTGGGTCCATTGTTGTTCCTTTCCATCTTACCCACATGCATAGGAGTTACCACCATGGGCCACGACCAATTTTATTCTCTAACAGTAATGCAACTAATGTGGGTGCAGCAAATGCGACTGATACATGGTCTAGAGGAGAGGGGGACATTGTCAGCGACCAGGAGTCAATGAGCGTTAAGTGCTGTTTAAGATTCCAGTTGCTGCCAGCCGTCTACTCATGTACAGGGCCTGTGACTACACTGAGCGTGCTTTGGAAGAATAGGGATGTTTTGGCTTGCTTTGTGGACTGTGTTTCTCAAGTTCCATCCCTGTGGTCTCTTTACTAAGGCTTACCTTAACCAACCCTGAGCATAATACCAAACTTCAGTCTTCTCCAAGAACTTCTCTTGCTGGCTTTACAGTAGCTCTCATTTATAAACAAAAGAATATATATTAAAGGCAGGTACAGTAGAACCAAATCACTGTAACACAATATAATGCAAACAATGAAAAGACAGTAATCCACACTCAACTTTCCTGTGCACTATATATATATATGTGTGTGTGTGTGTGTGTGTGTGTGTGTTTGTGTGTATGGATATATTTGCACAAACCTAGGGATAAAATCTATAGGTAAATGTTTGAACTCTATGCAAGTGAAAGGTACCAGCAGCTCCATTATAACAGTGGTACATCCAGTGCAAGACTAATGGACCTGACCAGGGAGCCCAATGGGCACTGATGGTCCATGTCAAGATTTTAGGGGCAGAAGCACAGTGTGAATTCGCATGCCCAAAACAGGGGTGCACACAGAAAAATGGGTGCAGTGCTGCCCATCCACCTGTTTCCACATCCTCTGCTCTGCACTAATGGAACTGGGAGTTCCATGATATTTAAATGAACAAAAGAATGTTTTATTCATTTAAACAGTAGCGGTGTAAGGTGGCTGCACTTCCGTTAAAATCTTACGCCATTTCAGGGGATGGTGTAAGTAATAAGCACAGATCATTTTCAATGAGAAACTGACCCTTGTGTGTAAATAACATTTGTGAATAAAATAATGTTTAAAATATTTTTCTTTTTGAATGTTTCTATGCTCTGACATTAATGTACCTGAATAAAAAAAAGTCCATATGGCTCTCCCTATGGGGGTGACATGTCTGCCCTATGTCCTATTCTGAGTTGTGTGTATCTGCGGATAGGATGTACACCGCTTGTCCATTAAACTCTGAATCAGATCCATAGTCCTTAATTGTGTCCAGAGTCAGATTAAGAGGGGTTCGTTAGTCATTATCCGTTAGTCGTTAGTAAGTCAATTAGTGAAACTTGTCTGCATTTTAGTGTTATTTAAGTAATCAGTTGATTACCGAATCCATTGTCAGATCACCTGACAAATTGTGTGCATTTGCAAAGTTAATACAGGACAATAATAAAAAATGTTTCAACATTTTATGTAAAGTATTGAATACAGCTCCTCTTATATTTTAGACTATAGATAGCAATGTAATAAGATTGGAAAAGAAAGAAATTACTTAAAAAGTAAGTATGAAATATTGTAGTGGATCCTAGTGATAAGGAAGAATAGAAATAATTTTGTTGTAGATCACTTTTTCTGTATAGTAGCACTTTGCCTCTGTGGTTATACTTCTGACCGCACAATTATGAGAATCTTGTTTTCTGTGAGTTGCCATTGATCGCATATCTGGTTATATTTGTCTCTTTTTCCATGCAAATAATGGGTCATTTTTTCCACTGAAACAGACTCTATTTTTAAATGCTTGCAAAGGAAGGGTACATGAATGTTTCCATTTTACTATATTGCTCGAATGATATGAAATTCCAAGTTGACGAATGGACAGGACTGAGAGAATTCGGGATTCAGGTGGTTTATAATATGAATATCAAGGGTGGATTGAGAAGTTAAAGTGGCTCTGGTAAAAATCTGCAAGAGGCCACATGTGGATTGTATCAACTATAGACTGAAAAAAAGTAAATGGGATTATAACAGAACAGTTCAAATCTTAATAACAGCAGTGATAATATATAATGTGGGTGGGTTATGTAGAGCCAATTAACTACAAGAACAAGTATTATATAAATGAGTTACTATTACTTACAACATGTACTAGTAGTATTTCATAATGCAATAAATGTATAATGACCACTATGTAATGCAAAGAGCATCCTTGTGATCACCACCTAATACAGAGAGAATCCTAGTGACCACCACCAAATACAGAAAGCATCCTAGTGACCACCACCCAATAAAGACAGCATACTTGTGACCACAGCCTAATACAGAAAGCATCCTAGAGACTACCACCAAAATACAGAGAGAATTCTAGTGACCACCACCAAATAAAGACAGAATATTTGTGACCACCACCAGTGGCGCACCCAGGGGGGGTTTCTAGTTGTCCAGAAACCCCCCAGATTGAAAATTTAAAAAAAAAATGTTAAAATGTGCAAAAAAGTTAAATTTCGAAAAAGGGGCATGGCTACGTGGGTGCCGCAAAAGGGGTGTGGCCTAGTGGCCATGGGGGGTAGACTGTCATGG
This sequence comes from Limnodynastes dumerilii, assembly GCA_011038615.1. NCBI lineage: Eukaryota > Metazoa > Chordata > Amphibia > Anura > Limnodynastidae > Limnodynastes > Limnodynastes dumerilii. Next base: position 1,484,130 of record WWET01000033.1, read on the forward strand.
AGGATGATGGTCCTGGCCTGTGCTTGCAATAGGAAAGCAGGTGAGAATGGTAAATGTGACCACAACATATTCAACAGTGCTTATGCACTGACATAAGCTCTGGTCCATTGTGTAATGTGCTCTACTAATGCATTGTATACTTGCTATTAGATCTGTTCCTGCAATATAAAATTACTATTTTAATGTGTAAAAGATGTAAATTATAAATTACTTAAAAATATCAAAAACAGGACTTGTTACACACAATAGCAAAGCAAATCCTTAATGTAGATTTATTTTATTTGTATTATTTTTAAATCTACATGATAACCTTCCTGCTTTCACAAAGAACGTTAATGGACGTCTTAGATGTTTTGGCAGTCAGATAGTACGACCATATTATCAGTATTATCATTTTACATATGGTTTTTTTTAACATCATATTAATTAACTCTTTACAATTTTAATCAGTATTTCAACCTCTGTCACATTACAGTCTAATTCCCTAACACACACACTCACAATGGGGGCGAGGCGGGAGCAGAGCTTGAACGGGGCGGAGCTTATTTGTCCCATTTTCGGGCTCCAAAATGTTGGGAGATATGCTAATATACCCCATATGTATTACACATATTGGAAACCCCCCAAAATCCTGCGTTTGCCACTGACCACCTAATACATTGAACACCACCAAATTCAGAGAGCATCTTAGTAACCACTACCCAATAAAGACAGCATCTTAGTGACCACCACCTAATACATTAAACATCCCATTGACCACCACCAAATTCAAAGAGCATCCTAGTGACCACCAGTCAACATCCTAGTTACCTTGAAACAAAAAGGAGGGCCTGTTGGTAGCCTCCAATGGTCATCGGCCTACCGGGAAAATGTAAGCCCTATGGCCAATAGTTCCCTGCTGAACAGACACAGGTTGACATTAAAAGGTGGAAAGCTTAAAATATGTTAATAAAATCCATTTTTTTTTTAGATTAGATTACAAGTAGATGATTTTACTATCCCCTCTTGTATTGCCATTTCAGAGTTTTCCTATAGTGGTGACCTAAACCTCAACTCATTTTAAATGGGGGAAATATTTATACAGCTGATGGTGCTAGATATATTTGTAGAAACCTATTTAAATTACTCAAAAGTCTGGCCTTTGATTACTTCATTACTTAACAAACTGTCATTTGCCCAGATTAAAATGTTCTAGGACCAAGATCTTTTAAATCATTTTTAATATCACTGTACGTAATTTCTTGATCCTAAAACATTATAATCTGGGCAAATGACAGCTTGTTGAAGTAAGAGTTTATGGCCAAGATTCACAATCTCGGACATATTCCACATACGTCCTTCATTTACCAATAACACCTACCACGCATATATGCAATCTATGTAACAAAACGATACGTAGACTACGTAAAATAGTTACTACGCATGCTTGGTAACTGTTATCGGTAAATTAAGGACGTATGTGCAATACGTCCGGGATTGTGAATCCGGGTCTATGGCTTCAGCCATTGTAGTGCCAGGTTCTTAATAATAGATGTGCAAATAATGCCATATTTGACTGTCTTCTTATTTAAACTGATTGACAAGTAATCACACCTGTAATTAAGTCAATTTTATCTTTAATGAAGGAATATTTTGACGTGAGCTTTTATTTGGACTGTTGAATGTTTTCTTTGTTTTTATTGCTATAAAATTTTTTAATTCCTCCCTCACACAACTAATCTGAGTAATTATTAATATATATATATATAATATATATATAAAATTATTCAAGAAAATGTATATTTGGTATTGTGGGTTGATGTGTAGCCTAGTCAGAGAGACTTCCAAAACAGAAATCTTGATCCTTGGGATATGTGCTCAGAGGAGTGTACGCACAGAGGTCAGGCAATCCTCCCGGAAGAGGGGAATGAACTCCTCTGTCACTCCCTCTCTCATACTGACTTTAGGTGACTTAGGCTTAGGCTGCCATAAGACAGTCTTATGTAACCCGTGCTTCTTAGCCGTCTGTACGACCGCTGATCTGCAAGTAACCCCTTAAAGCCCAACCTACTGTAAAATGAAAATGGAACTTAGTTTACGGTACATCTGCCATGCGTATTGGCCGGGAAGAATGGATCTGGTCCAGTGTCTGCTGCAAGCGCATAAGCAGTCACCAAATACATGGGGAGCAGAGAGCGCCCTTGTGTCATAAGTCTGAATTCGGTTGCCAGTGAGTTAACGAGACTAAACGCTTACAAAATGCACCCATGAGGTCATCAGATTTTCAAGCATGCCCAGTATAAATATTATTAATGCAAGTTTATTTAGGCTAATAACTCAATGCAAGGCTACTGATCTGGCCATCCAGCTTGAAGCCCTTAGAAAATAAACTGTATAGATGGACCGTCCTTTAAGTAGCTTTACCAACAAAGTGAAAGAGACTCTTGAAATTAAACAAGGCTTTCTCTTCGATAACATATTCCATTAACTACCGTTTGAAAGAAGTACTTATTTATCAGTTCATTGATTAATGTACTTGTTTACTTTAAATGCACTCTGAATTTATCACTATGGCAGAACAGGCTTTATATGTTGCTAAGCTGATTTCAAATTATGATCAGCTAAGCACAGTGTGATATTTGACAGACAAGAATAATTACAACACTTCACATCTTATCTCTTCCTACAGGAACCTATGAGTAATACAAGCACGTCGCACCACTCTGCTCTGAGCTTTGATGAGTCTCTACGTGATTAGTCACAGTGACCTGTGATTTTCCTTTACTCCACAGAGCTTGGTCTTTTGTGAGCCCATATCACTAACGTCATTTGCACAAATGGTTTTAAATTGCTTATAACAATGTTACACCCCAGGCAATTTCTTATTATAATCATACATAAATGACCTGGAGTACAGCATTATTCATATGAACCAAATCTTGTTGCTCATGGCATTGAAATCGAGTTGGCATGTGAGTCAATGTTTAATTTAATTGTCCCGTTTTCCTATTATTCTTTCTTAATATTTGACGTTGATATATATCTTACATCTATCTACTGTGGACACAATGACTGTTATGTTGGAATAATTAAGACTCTCCATGTCAATCTCTAAATGTTTTCTTTATGCATATGCTGAGAAAGGTAAATTAGCTGTCTTACTGAATGAGTGTCAGCTCTTTGAACCGGATGCAGATTTATGATTCTGCTTCACTTCGAGCTCACATACACATACAGATTTGACCTCTACCTTAAAACTTCTGCGCATAAAAATCAGCCACCGTAATAGACCATCTATTGCGGTGAAAATTTATAATCGAATCAGGCCCTAAGTTTTCATTCCCCACAGCCTAACTCTAACCTTCACCTGAAGCCTTAACCCAAACTTTATACATACTGGCCTAACTCTAATTTACCCCCAGGGTCGGCGCGATGCACTCCGCAGGGGGATGCAGCGCATGCAGGCGCCATGCTGGATAGGCGCTGCCGTTCATCCCCCTGCTTCTCAGAGCTGACATTTAGCCAGATTTGTGACAACTGTGAGAGCCAGCGCCGGCCCTCAATACAGCGACGCCAGCCTGTGCTCTAGGTATATTCTAGATCGAAGTGGGCTAAAGGACCTCTACTGATGTCTAGTCCATGTGACCAGTCACCTGATCAGAGGGAGGAGTCAGCGGTTCCTGTCCTGGACACAGCAGTGTGATTATAATATTTATAAAAGAGGAGGGCGCAAATATATTTTGTGAATGGGGGCGCCAGACATGCTATCAACAGTCCCCTGTTTACCCCCCCCCCCTCGCAACTGCTGCAGCCTATAGCTATTGCAAATGGGAAATGATACAGTTGCCATTCAGCTAACAGCTGCATCATGTTCGAAATAGGGCAGGCCAGACCGGAAACTGCATCCTCTATATGCATACTTTCCCCCTCCTACATTGCAAAATCACATTACACATCCCATCCATAGGAATCACTCCCAGTATAGAACTATGGATCCAGACCCTTACCAGGAATGTGGCACATGCACAATATGCAGCAATTTTCCGGTCATAGTGATCAGAAATGTATCCTGTGTCAGAGAGATAAATGACATTCATTATTTAGTGCAACCTGATTGTATAGACCCGAGCCAAGCTGTCATAACAGTTGTTCCTGTAATGATGCAACTTGAGTCTCAGTCTAATTTTTCATTATCACTGGTGGTATAAAAATGAGTTTTAGCTAGATTTTGTAAAATGGATGTGAATAGTCTTCAAGTGCTTCCATACCTATTGGAACTTTTTCTAAAAGCAAGTAATATGCCTGGACAGAGTGTTTTTCAGGGAAAGATGAAACCTGACAACTATGGGGCTGACCCAGAGTTAGGCATAGTTGTTGACTCTCCCGGAATGTCTCATGTTTCCATGAAATCACGGCTTCAAGTCCTGCCCCCTGCCTGGCAACACTAGTTTACTAGTGTTACTAGGGACAGGGAGGGACTTGATGATGCAAATTGCATCATCAAACCCCACCCCCATCCCTATGAAACTCCGAAAGTGGTAACTGATAGTCAGGGGTGGGGCTTAATGATGCAATTTGCATAAACGGCACCGTTAAGCCCTGCCCCCTGCATGCATCTATGGCTTCCCTCCGGGATCTCCTGGAGGGAAGCCTTTAAAAGTCGGCAACCCTGTAGTTAGGAGTAACTGCAAATCTGCACCGGGACATCCATTTTGCAATAAGAGGGTCACAAACTTGATTTACATTATTTTCAGGGAGGGAAAATACTGGGTGATTTTGCTTATTTTACACATATACAGAACAGCTCATCTGTTTGCAATACTTGATATTTGCTTACACCTGCAGGTCCACATGGTTTTGCCAGTGTTCTAATTTTGTTTGTTTTTTCAGTTTTCTGTTGCTACTCTCAACTCTGGATCATCTCCTACATCAATAAATGATCCCCCCGTCCCCTCTCCATAGGGACCATGTATGATGGGAGGGCTTCATTAGCATCTACTTTAAGCTTCAATTTTGAATTTGGTAGTTCTTGAGTGACACCAGTAGATAAATGACCTATATGCTAATGAATATTGAATAATGAATATTAGTTTACAGTGAATGACAACCTATACTATTTAAAGGTGCAATTTACAAGCCTAACCTTTCAAGTGTTCACTAAATAAATAATGACATATAGCATATTTAATGGGGAATTCAATTCAACAAAGCAGTAAATTGTGTAAATGATGCTGCACCTTAAAGGAGTGCATTGCATTAGGTATGCCATCCTAAGTGGTCAGATGCCAGTCAGATGTTGTCAGATGCCAAGTGGTAATACTTGTCCATCTTCTAGAGATGCCGCAGTTCTTCTATAGCAGTCACCATCAAAAGGGAAGGCTCTGGTGTCCCTGAATAATTCTGGTGGTAGCAAATATAAGAATATGGAGCTAGATATATATGAAATAAACATTTTGCAGGGTTCATTTACAGCTTGTTCACATGCTTTTATGAGTGAACTAGAATGTGCTGGATGCTATATTTACAGCCTCCAAGATTGGTTACACTCTCCGCTTAGAAAATGTGATTTCCAAAAAAAGGGACATCCGAAAGTTCCTTTTCGGATGTCCCTTTTTCAAATACTTACCCGTTTTAATTATTTTTTAAATGAATGGGTGAGTATGCTGTTCGGCATACTTCACCTATTCACTTTCGCAATTAGCGATATCCCTCCGTCACTGCTATCTATCTGTGCGGGGTAGGGAGGGTTAGGGTCAGGCTGTAGGGGAGGGAGGGTTAGGGTCAGGCTGCGGGAAATGGTTTGTTAGTGTCAGGCTGCAGGGAAGGGAGGGTTAGGGTCAGGCTGCAGGGGAGGGGGGGGTAGGGTCAGGCTGCAGAGGAGGGAGGGGGAGAGTTATGGTCAGGCTGTGGGAGATGGTGGGTTAGGGTCAGGCTGTAAGTAAGGGTCAGGGTACCAGAAAGAGAGGGTTAGCGTTAGGGTAGTGAGAGGGGAGGGTTAGGGTTAAAAATAGGGAAAGGAGTGGGGGGACTATTTATCAAAACTTTGAGGCATAGCAATCAAAATCCAAGCCAGTTCGCAACTGGCTTGGGAGGAAAAGGCTGATTTGAAAATCAGCTGTTTGGACCAGAGCCCCACACCCCTCTGAGATGTGTAGCAACAAAGCAGCCAGAAATAGAAAAGTAAATCCTTTGAATACACAGATATTAGGCCTTTAAACAATCAATATTTGAATGGTGTTTTTATTTATATATACTCCCATAGGAAAAACTAATGGGTCTTTCATTTAGTTTTCGAAAATGTATTTTGTTTCATACCCTGTAACTAATCCTGGTTCCATCTTGTCTCCAACAAGAGAGGAAGCAAATGCATCTCCTATTTCCTGCTCACAATATCGATTACCACACATTTTTTATTATCAGCCATCATGATGATCAGATAACTGTAGAACTGTAGAATGTTTGTATAACCCTTATTAACCCTAATCAAAGCTCCGCTGAATTAATTGGTAAATATTAATCTTTATGTAAAATAATTACATTTCAGTCTCTGGTGATATGAGGAGAATTTAACTGTAAACATAGGCACTGGTAGGATGGGGAGGGACTTCTCCCCCACCCTCTAGATTAGGAGCTGTGACACCTTAGGGCCGGATCCAGACCTACGGCTGCCGTACGGGCGTCCAAGGTCATTACGGCCGGCATCGTAGTGGGTAGCGCATGCCCCATGCACTCCCCGCTGTCCGTAGGAAATCTGGACACTTACGTTTGTTACGTATGCCGATCCTTAGGCCGTCGTAAAGTTATCAGAGACCAAGGGCCAGATTAACTAAGGTGCGGGTTTGAAAAAGTGGAGATGTTGCCCATAGCAACCAATCAGATTTTAGCTGACGTTCTCTAGTATGTAAAAAGCAAGTGAGAGCTAGAATCTGATTGGTTGCTATAGGCAACATATCCACTTTTCTAAACCCGCAGCTTAGTAAATCTGGCCCCAAGACTTCAACAGCTTCATCTTTTATTAAGACATCTATATGTTGTTGATTTAATTATACCTGACACTTCCCATTGTGGTCCACTTCTTATATTTATTCAGATAGATAGATGTGTCTGTTGTGATCTGTCTTTGTGTGTGTGTGTGTGTTATTTACAGTTTACAATTACAGAAAATATGTGCGGCTGGTACTTTTACCTGTAATTGTATCTTTGCATGCTTACGCAAATTGTGAATGTTTTTGTATTCCTATAACTATATCAAGCTAAGAGCAAGTTTGCTAATTGTTTAGTCTAATGTGCCCTTATCTCAAACACAGACTGCCTGCAATATATTTTTAGCATATTTAGTGTTCAACTTCCATCCTAGTCACTGATCAAATATTAACTGAAGTGACTAAGATCTGATTTGCAAATGACATAGCCCACACAACACAGCTAATATGTTTCCCTATGAGCGAGTAATTGCATGGGATGACTTCATTCACTTCAATGGATAACACCAGTAAATGTTCATTTCCTGTATTTGTTAGCGAAGAAAACATGTAGTTCAATGTATAAAGAAAAAAAAATTACATTTACAAACAGTTCTGCAGGATACTCACCACATTCCGTATTTAGTTGTGGAATTTCTCATGTTCCTCTGGTGGACTTTCACATAAGTTTTCCTATTTATTTTTTCCTTTTTTTGGCTTGGAATGAAAACTCTGTAATGAAGAATTAATTCACATTAAGGGCCAGATTTACTAAGCTGCGGGTTATGAAAAGTGGAGATGTTGCCCATAGCAACCTATCAGATTTTGGTTAACATTCTCTATTATGCAATAGTAAATCTGGCCCTTATTGTTCTTTTTCTATTAATATATTAATTAATCAAAACACACATTTACATATGCAGTACAACTCAGGACTAGAAGCTTTTAACAGTAAAACAGTGTTATAAAATATGAGATTTTGTAATTGTTTAGTTGTACATTAAGGCTCTGATGTTGAGGGAATTTTACCACAACAGGGAAGAATAAAAGAACATGGAGACTCAATTAGGGTCCTGCTAAGTGATATTTGTTGTGGCAGAACCCTTCATTTAACTTTCCACAATGGCGCACATGTTTGCTTCTTCCGAAAAGTAAAAAAAATACTAGTAAAACGTGGGAATCATAAATATGCCAGTGGACAAATGGGCAGATTTCGTTAGTACATAGTGGAACACCTCTTTGCAATTTGTGCTAAGCACATAGAATTTTACACTGGTCAGACCTGTATGTACTCTTTGTAGAATTTGCTCCTCTGCTGTTCATGTGCAATATGAAAATCTGCTGCATTCAATTTTAAAACATTTATGAATTAATGTTAATTGAAAATAGTATACACAGACAACAATGGCTCTTGTTTGTTGTAAACAATCATACCAATTTCATCCAACAGAATTTATGTGGTTATACTAAGTTTTCTGCAGTGATCAGATAAGTGGGACCTCTGAATTTAACACACTAATATCTTTAAACAGAGGGAAATTATTACAAAACCAATTCAATGCCTGTTTTTCTAAGGCAGAATAAGAGAATTATAATACACCATGATGAAACAGCACTAAAGTGTTTTATGTATATAAACATTACCGTACTAACGGGCTATGCTATTAAGGTACAAAAACATGCATTTATAGTAGCTGAATACATTTGAAATATATGTGAAAACTGTAAGATGAGCTTTTACATTAGCTAAAAACAGAGTGAAAACACCAACAATAACCCGGATCCATACAGAAAAAATGACGGAATTGAATCCTACAGATCCAGATGCATATGCCACATACCCCTGCGAGTCCCTGTACACAATATTGTCATTACAAAGTATGGACAGCCGAAAGTTGCTTTTCATCTTTCTCTATTTCGGATGACAGGAGTTTTAGATTTTTTTATTATGAATGGGTGAGTATGCGAGGGTTAGGCTGTGGGGTGGAGACTTAGTGTTAGGCTGCGGTGGGTGGACTAAGTGTTAGGCTGAGGTGGGGGGACTTAGGGTTAGGGAGTGGATTGGGGTCACTTACCTTTCGGAGCACCGAGTTTGGTGCTCCAGGGATCGATTTCTATGCCTCTTTGAGGCATAAGCAGTCCTTTGCTCAGCCAGTTCGGAACTGGCTGGGAGCGAACGGCCCAAAATAAGGCTGTTCGCAACGGGGACCCACGCTCGTCACATATACAAGGTGGAAGAAGGGAGATATGTTAATTGTACAAGGATTGGTTAAGCCCTTATGTACAATTCTGATGATGCATAATATGGAGACAATGTGGAAATCTTAAAGCAGGATCCTGCGCTCGTAAGTCACTTGCATGTGCTGTAAGTGGATTGGCCTGCCCTCATACACACAGGAGTTAGGATCCAATGGAAGCATTGGTCTGGACAAGTCCAGAAGAGGATTAGAAGTAGGAATAGTTTGTACAATTAGGCAACTGTTACAATGGAGACCAATCAGGGCGCAAAGTATAAATGAGTCTTGCGTTCACTAGTGCCCCTAGTGGCGTGGACAGGCTGGGCTGCAGACATCTAGCAGGTCACAACCCCAGGTAGTATAAACCATGAGTGAGGTCCAAGACCAGCGACAGAGAACCACCAAGATGAAGTAACCAGGTAAGTGGCTAGATTGAGTAAAGCCAATAAGTCAGTGAAGATGAAGAAACTATGAGCGGGTTAGATGATAGCAGCCAAGAGGGCAAAAAAACACAGAATGAATGCCCGGAGACCTAGCATCGACCCTGAGAACAGGTTTATTATGGCCTGGTTTTCTACAATTCTCAGCCAGCATATGGGTAACAGCATTGATGTGTTGTTGAATATCATTGAAGAACTTGTACTTGTCGTTTACTGAGACTTTACATGCAGGTAAAGCAGCCCCAGCCCTCTTAACAAATGTAGACTGTGTAAACATTGGGTCAGTATGAGCTTCTATCATTGATTGTAGTCCAATAGGATTTATCTAACCACTGTCCCCATCCACCAGCAGCAAGGAGGTTTTCAATTCTCCTAGAATCAGGAAATACCTGCATTATGTGAAAGCCCATTCACACACAGCCAAATTCCCGATCTGGAGTGTAAAATGGGGATGATTTGTACGTTAAGTTGAAGTGGTAAACTGTTTTCAGACTTGCAAGCTATCCCCAATTTACAAGTGTGTGGAAGTCTTAAGGTAGGGGATTTGTTTTGGAGTTCCTTATGAGCGAAGGGAATGGCCTTCCTTCACCCGCGAGGAAGTCTTTATACATTGTGGTGTGGCAACA
>WWET01000034.1:14084-25791 GCA_011038615.1 Limnodynastes dumerilii
CTATTGGAGCTCACTCCAAACATCTTGCAGAGGGTAAGCACCCTAGACTCTTTGCTTTGCATCTTTGTTCAGTATGGATACAATTTACATATTTGAACATCGGTGCTTATTGGGATCTATAATTTTACAATTTGAGAGTCAGTACCGGGCAGGGCACCCGCTACTTTGTTACCACTCTCCCTTTGGACTAGATCAGGTGGACTCATTGTATTCCCTTTGCAGGGTTATTTCCACTGGTGAGTTGAGTCTGTAATATTTACCTGTGTGCTCCAGTTTGTGATATTTGCAACTTTATATGAGATATTGCCAAAGCTATTGTGGCTATTGACAGTTCTCTTACCAGATTTCAAGTGTTCCTATTTTATTATATTTACCTGTGTGCTCCAGTTTGTGATATTTGCAACTTTATATGAGATATTGCCAAAGCTATTGTGGCTATTGACAGTTCTCTTACCAGATTTCAAGTGTTCCTATTTTATATATATTTTATATATATTTAATAAATTGTATCATATTTTATACCAGCATTGATTTTTCATCCATCACAACATATTTTTATTATCAATATTATTATTTTTATTATTTTTGTAAATCTGCGCTGTAATTTCTCTTTTTTGGATTACTTTTTTTTCTTAGGTGGGTTCCTGTTATTTACAAGCTGCGTGATTTACATTAGTGGTAGCGCCGTTTTCTCTTTTTGTGTATTTTAAAAAGCAATGAGAAAGGCAAGTCAGATGCTTGGCTGCATAGGGAGAGGAATTAGAAGCAGAAAGAGATATAGATTGTTGATATAGCCTCACCTAGAATACTGTGTTCAGTTCTTGCGGCCATATCTCCAGAAAGACATGAATACATTAGAGACTGTGCAAAGAATAGAAACTAAAATGGTCCATGGCCTGTGTCACATAACATACCAAGAAAGGCTGGAGGAACTAAACATGTATAGCTTGGAACATAAAAGGGAGAGGGCGGGATATTGTAGCAGCTTTCAAATATATCAAAGGTTGTGACCAGCTAGTGGAGGGTGGCAAGAAAAAGGTGTAAAAAAAACGAGGGCATGAGTATAAACTGGATTCAGAGGAAATGTGCGGAAAAATTACGTCACTGAAAGGGTAATAGATAAGTGCAATAGCCTCCCATCTGAAATGGTTGAGGCTAACACAGTAGATCAGTTTAAACATGCTTGGGATAAATATAAGGATATCCTAAATCTCAAAATAAATTGAGGTTAAATAGGGTCTAGGGTCAGTATAGTATTAAATAAACAACTGGACAGACTGGATGGGCCATGGAGCTCTTATCTGCAGTTACTTTCTATGTTTCTAAACAGCCAGGATGAATAACAACATAAAGCGCAAAGTCTCAAATACATTCACAAATCTTTAAAGTCCAAATTGTCAATGTCCACTGGCACAATGGCCTTGATAAATGTAATCCTTGCTCCTCTGAGTGTCTTTCTGATGGAGAAGTCTTGGTAACAGAAGTTCACCTTAAAGTCTGGAAAAAACTCAAGAGTTCTTGCAGCCAAAATATCCCGATGCAGCATGCAGATCCTGGTAGGAGATATGAATCTCATACACCCAGTTCCACAGTTCAAATTCTGATAGACTAGTTGTCATTGTTTTGCAGCTGTTAGAACTTCTTTTCAACTTCTGTTTTTCCAGTCTTCATTTCTGGTCAGTTTAGGTGAGGGTCAATTCAGACTAAATTGGTTGGTTTGCCAGTCTATATTCTGTTCAATTCCTCCATTTCATCCTTTTTTCTATAAGGGGTGCAAAGATATTTGCCTGCTTTTTCTGTCAAGCTCAAGCCTAGCCAGCCTGTTACTCTCCATGGGCCAGATCCAGACCTAAGTGCTTGTTACGCCCCTTGTTACTTAGGTCTAGATCTACCCCAATGTGCTTTGAAGCTACAAGTCCAATCGTGCCATGTGACTGTTTCTCACCCTGCCACAATTCTATTGTGTGTTTCTATAAGGGGCCAGGGCAAAGATTTTGCCTGCTTTTTCAATCAAGTACAGACATTAAAGTGGTGTCATTCCCAGGTATGCATATGAGTCGTCTATAGGCCTTCTCATGCCTGACTGTTGATTGATTCCTAAGAAGACTTAGGGCTAGATTTACTAAGCTGCAGGAAGGGAAAAGTGAAAATGTTGCCCATATCAACCAAACAGGTTCTAGCTCTCACTTTCCTATTATATACTAGAAAGTGTCAGCTAGAAACTGATTGGGCAACATCTCCACTTTTCCTTTCCCACAGTTTAGTAAATCTGGCCCTTAGCTCCAACCTGCAATGGGATTGTGTTTGCCTGGAAAGGCACATGCCTTGGAATAACTATTATATGCATGTGGGCATATACTCCCCTAATGTCACTCTGCATTGATTATCTTTCCTGAATAATACACTCATCTCTATAGTCAGGAATGATACTACTTTGATTTCATCTCACTTTTCTGTACATAAAACTAAATTACAGGCTGAAAGAGGCCTGAGAGGGAAAGCAATTTCACTTTCTTTATCTGATTACTGTTCCATCCACTACATTCCCTCTCATCTGGGTATGTAGTCTGAGTGACATCTATTACTTTGAGGATCACAGTAATATGGAGATTCTAATATATGGTATCCTAACATTTGTATATGACTATATCTCACTGACATATTTTAGGAAGACCATAGAGGACTGTATGCGAATTGTGTTTTTGTTAATTCAATTTCAGGCTGAATCAGGACCACACTCTTTATATTTTTACTTTTTGTGCCTGTGGGAGACTTTCTGAGGGAATTACGGTCTTTGAATCCACTACCAGGAAATAAAACACACAATAAAACCTTGTAATATAAAATTAACAAATAGAAACACTACTTTACAAACAGCAGAATGCAGAATATTAGGACAACTCCAATGAAGTTACCTGTGCAACAAGGGTGAATGGGGTTAAAATCTCCATTTATAACTCATAAATTCTTATAAGTACAAAGCATGCATGACCATTTTAAATACAGCTTTCAAGTTTCCCATCTTGATTAATGCAGACATTCACAGTGAATTAGTAAGGCTGCGGTCCTTATTGCTGGGGTCCAACAATTACACCTCTAGTAGTGACATAGGGCCTGATCCAGACCTACGCTGCTTGGCGTTAATACGCCGGGCAGCAGTGTAAGATCGGCTTTGTTGATCGGGCGTCCGTAGCAGCAGCGTAGTAACGCTGGAGGGTGCGTCCCCCAGCGTTACTACGCTGCAGTTAGTGCAGGTAGGTGGGGGGAGGGAGGCTAATGAGGCTGGGAGGGCGGCGTTAGTGTACTAACACCACCGTCCTAGCGTATTTACACTAGCTTACGCCGGGATAAGTTAGGGTAGACTTCTGCCGGCGTAAGCTACTGTAAATAAGCTAGAGGAAGGGGGAGTGTAGCGATGTTACGGTGAGCGTTAAAACGCTCAGTGTAACATCGTAAGTCTGGGTCAGGCCCATAGGACCGTATTCACACTTAAGTTAGTGTAGAATCTACATGCGTATTTTTACAATCATTTGAACCCAAATATACGCACGGAAATCCCGCACGACCTCGTAAGTTGAATAACCACATTGGGGGATCAATGCTCTCTGACCCTCTGCCATCTGTAAGCAGAAATCATTCCCCCGCCTCCTCCTGTGCTTCTTCAGCCTCTGCTCTCCAGAGGAGCTTAGCTAGGAGTCATCCTAGGTAGGCAGAGTTACCTCTGCAGGGGGGGCAGCCTATATCCCCTGGGCCTAGGTCAGCTCTACCAGCATTACAGCCATTAGTGGTGGGTGGTCAGGCAAGTGCCCCTCAGGGTGTTGGTTTAGTGCCAGGAACCCAGGCTGTCCTGGGTACGCAGTCTGCTTTGCCCATTGTCCAGGCTTCTTACCCGGTTATGCAGCCTTCCATGTCGGGGGTAAATCCGCTGTTCCCTGGGGCCTAGCAGTTGTTACCTGGAGCAGTAACTGGTGCTCCTCAGTTTTTTGGCCCCTCAGGTTTTTATCTTTGGCAAGGCTGGGCCCAGGGTGCCATGAATTATCCTTCCCCTCTGTTTCCCATGGGTCAGGCGATGCCGTACGCTGCTGGGATGGGGGGGTTCAATTTTTTTCCCCAGAACGTCCTTCAGCAGGGTACAATGGCAGACCCTGCCCTGATGCAAGAGCAGCGTCCTCCTGTAGCAAGCATAGCTGCAGTGGCCGGGGGTATTGTGTCGACTGAGAATGCTCGGAATACTAACATTCTCCCTCTTCCAGGTGTCACCGACTCCATTCAGGTTATGGCTTCGGGAGGAGCACTGCAGGCCAATGGAGAAGTGCCGGGCCCTTCCAATGTGCAGCAGGTTCCGGGAGTTCAGGAGGAGGTCTTCAGGACCGGTGAGTCGGCTTTGATTTGTTTCCTCAGTAGGTTCTTCAGATTCACGTATTAAATCCAAAAAGGTGATGAAGCTACTGAGACAATTACTGGGTTTGGTAGTGTCAGGAAAGAAGGTTGCGGTGGATACATGGGCTCAGCAGAAGGCTGCTTCCCGTATACAGTCTATGGTGTGCGAGAACACAGCTATTTTGTGGGAGATTAGGGCCTCATCTAGGGATAGGATTAAGAAGGGAAAATTTGTGGACATTTTTGCCCTTACAGATAAGAGTCAAAAGGCTTTAACTGCGGCATCAGCAAAGGGGGCATAGGGGAGGAAGCATACCGGTCTTTTAGCAATTGGAACAAGGGGTTCTGCGTGTTTGCAGCGTGCTACGTAGAGACTCGACAGGAGGAAGGTAGATTTGTTTAGTGTTATGCACACCTTATCCTTGAGATGAAGGAATCTCTCATGGGTAATGCGTGGCGAGCGTACGACGAGGGCTTTAGAAAAAAGCAGGAAGGCCCTGGGTCCATCAACTTCAAGATAAAGGATCTTGAAGTCTGGTCCAGTGTTACGCAGGCAGGTCAGGTAGGTTCGGAGGCCCAGTCCTTTCGGCAGTCCTCAGGGCAGTCCTCAGGGCAGTTTAGAGCAGCTGCGAAGTTTCAAAGCAAGGGCAGGTGCTTTTCTTTTAACAAAACGCGTTGTACCAGGGGCACAGGGTGTAGATACCAGCACAGTTGCCTCAAATGCGGCGCAGGACACCCCGCCAGGGATTGTACTGCCCAGATACCAAGGGGGGGCCGTGGGCAGCAGAGTGCCAGGGGTCATCAGCAGGGCCCTGTCCCCCATTAAGGTTGTTGCTTTGTCCCCTTGGCTCGACGTTTACCCCTTAAAGGAAGACGCCGAGTTGTTGCGAATGGGTTTTACTTATGGTTTGGGCCACCCATTCATTGCTGGATGACACAGCTTTAGTCATCTAATTCAATTCGGCCCAATTTATATAGTCAATAAACAATGTTCCCTTTTAAATGCAGCCAACTGTGTCCGTGTATTTATTTCATTAAGTTGTGCCTGGTTGCATGGTGCATGAATGGGTTCTATGCAGTTTGCCATTTAAAAGTCTGCACATACCTAATTATACGCAGGAAAGATTTACATCCTTACTTTGCACTCCTGACACAGGGGGAGTGGATAATCGGTTTCTTTCATTGCCCTGAATCGGTATTGCTGATTTTTTACGTGCATTCATTTAAGTAAGTTCGTAATTTTACTCATAAATGTGAATCAGGTCCAAAAAAGCCTGAACACTGTGGCCATTGGATCTCATGTCTGTTAATGACCCTCCTAAAAATTTAAGCCATTCCGCTTACAGAGAGATTCTTCCGGTAGGATATTTACAAGGGTTTTTACCAAAATCTACACACATGGAAACACACATACAAAACAACTGTGTATAAATAACCATAAAATAAACTGGAAAATCTTCTTAAGACCATACCCCATTAAATAGAAACATGGCTCCTGGAAGATGTAAAATTTGGATGAGAGAATGAAGCCAATCCAGAAAACGATGTACCAATAGCTGTTGGGATGGGGTAAGGAAAGTCAGAGCCGAGAGAGACCAACCCATCTAATTCGTCCAGGAACCATGCTGCTATTCGCCAGGGTATGGATAAAAGGATCTTTAACAGTTTATTTTTCAGGTTATTTATATGCAATTGTGTTGTATAATATGGTCAAAGATTGTTTTTCAATGCAGTCTTTTTTTTTATATCAAATACGTAGGGTTAAATGCAATCTCCACTACCACAGAGCCCATATTCATAAATTACCATGAGGCGTCTGTTATTCCATTTTTGGTTACATTTTTTCTTATGTGTTAAGCTATCACTATCATCACATAATACACATGCCTGCTGCAACTGAATCCATAGAAGTGTAATATATGCTCCCAACTTATAGTACATGAAATGGAGGGTGCTGGGGAAAAGCTGTCTGCTTGACATACCATATTCTGAGTGCGTACCACATTTAAAAAATATTGAAAGCGCTCGGGCTCTCTTGCGGTAATGACAACTGACAAGTCTCAGCAGTAAGCACTCAGCATGTGCTATAAGAAAGTGGGCCCTCCCTCTGTCTTCAGCTCTGTCCATGCTCTCTCCTCAACCCTCTTTAACTCTGACTCCAGTGCTGGCGGGTAAACTGATGGCGCTCCAAATATCACCCTGACATAATACACCCATTATAAGTGGCCATTAAAGTGACTTGCAGGTATAAATTTACAAAACAGATGCCTTCATTTACAAAGTACAGTCTTGTTTTTTGCACTTATGAAAAATAATTACCTGCTCAAAGCACAAACCACAACCTGAAAGATCATGTCCAGGTGGAAAAACAGTCTAAATTTCATTGAATTATAATATACAACACAGTGTGAGAAGACAATGGAACTGTTTTAAGACATGCCCGTTTTTTCACAAACATTTTTATGGAGTTTTACATTGGTTTACAAACAAAGAAAAGAAAGGAAGAAAAACAAATAGAATAACATGTCAAAACTGTTAGCAGATGAACAAGATAATTACACATCTGTGATAAGAGTAGGCCCTGCAGCTAGGGTCACAATTGTCATCAGGCTTCTGCAATAAACAGGTGACATGATAAGAGAGGAGTCTGGCAGGGAATTTACACCTACTGTGATCCAAGGTTGGTATAGATAAATAGAATGCAAAATGGTAATGCGATTGAGCTGCACGTGGAGGCAGAGGCTTAGGAAATTGTCGGCGGGTGCACGAGGAAAGGAGGGGGGGTCTGCACATTGCTAGTGGTGGCAGGTGTCTTAGGAGTAGATGTAGATAGACATACTTAGTAGGCGAGACATGCTCCTTTTATGTGATAAAAATCATGGAGCACGAATAGCTGTGTGCACCCTGGCATGTCCCTCAAATTTGCCCTTTAGTCACAATTATTGCATTTAAATATTTGTTCTCCGCAAAATAGTTCTTTTTTCTTGCACCAGTTTCTGCTCCATCCCAAATGTCATCATTTGTGGAGGAGCGTAATTGGTTAATAAGAATATCAGAACAAATCTCCTAATGTTTATGTGCTACCCCTGAACCCAGAAATACACTTATATTTGTAAGTCCACCAGGTCTACACATTAAACTTATTTCCTAGAGTCTCCCTTTATAGCAATGCTTGAGTGATGACTCATGTGCAGTAATTTATGTGATGAGTTTGTGCCCAGAAGATTGTTTGGAGTGTACAATGTGAGTGCGATGGTGCGAGGGCTGATAGTTAACCTGCTGGCACAAGTGTCGACAGAGTAAACTGATCACTTTTCCGTAGCAGAGAGCAGGGACAGAAGAGAGGGAAGAGCATAAAAGAGTGAGCAGATGGGTGCAGGCAAGAGCTCAAGGTAAGGAAATCATTTTTTAAAAACTATTCTACTGGTGTTGGCTGTATTGTTGCCAAATTAGTTCATCTCAATATGACAACCAGAAACGATTGTTTGGAAGTTATTAAAGAAATCATGGACTGAATATTGAGATTGATTTTAAGTAAAGGTTACTAAAGATGAGTTAAAAACAGATAATGTGATTGGTCAGATTCACAAATCGGGGTTAACCAGGTACCAGGCACATACACCAGGTACACGTGGTGGGCAATCCCACCCCGCCATTACAAAGGCATCCGGAGCAGGAGCCTGCATCATGAGGATGCAGTTCCGTTCCAGAACCCTGTTAGGCACGCATGCACAGGAACTCAATGAGGCTGGTTTCCGCAAGCAGAGGGGTGGAACCCGACATTGTTGCGTAATTCAGGATCCAAACTCAAGTCTTTTATATGAAAAAAAATTGATTATCAACATTATTTATGTGGTTAATGTTATGTGAAGCAAAATTAGTTCATCTCAATATGACAACCAGAAACAATTGTTTGGAAGTTATTAAAGAAATCATGGACTGAATATTGAGATTGATTTTAAGTAAAGGTTACTGAAGATGAGTTAACAAACAGTAATTTGATTGGTCAGATTCACAAATCGGGGTTAACAGGGTACTAGGCACGTACACCAGGTACACGTGGTAGGCGATCCCACCTCGCCATTACAAAGGCATCCGGAGCAGGAGCCTGCATCATGAGGATGCAGTTCCGTTCCAGAACCCTGTTAGGCACGCATGCACAGGAACGCCATGAGGCTGGTTGCGTTATTCAGACATTGTTGCGTTATTCAGGATCCGAACGCAAGTCTTTTATATGAAAAAAAATAGATTTTCAACATTATTTATGTGGTTAATGTTATGTGAAGCATTTATCCCGGCAGCCTGTGTCTTCTATGTATTATTAATTCATGAGAAGGTACATGCAAAGAAATGTTCTGAATATATCTGTGGTATGTACTTGTAAGGAAGTTAGCGATTGTTTGATCATATGTCATGGGCACCCTGAAGCCTGGGTAGTTTGTGCTGCTGTCAGCAAGGTTTGCTCTTACACTCAGGTAGGATATAGGAAGGAGCACAATAATAAGGGTTTGGTCAAAATAGTAATTTTTAACTAAATAAAAAAAAAACCTAAAAAGAACAATTAAAAATCTTAAATAAGTAGAGAACAAAAAATTCAATGGACATTATGCATGTTTAGTAAATACTTTCATTTATATTTGAGGCAGACGTCAATACTTTATAGTCAGAGGTGTCACAAGGGGGTTGCAGGGCTGGGTGTAGACCACACCAGGTGTCATATGAAAGGGTGACGAAGCCTCCATGGTGAATTAATAAGTACAACTGCTTGTTACACCGCCAAGGCTACACTGCTTAAAGTAATTAAAAGCCGCCGACTGGGGAGTGCACGTGACGTTATTATTAACATTATAATGAATATGTAATAATATAATATAATATGTAATAATATAATATATAATATAATATGTAGAAAAAAAAAACAACTAAAAAGAACAATTAAAAATCTTAAATAAGTAGAGAACGAAAAATTCAATGGACATTATGCATGTTTAGTAAATACTTTCATTTATATTTGAGGCAGACATCAATACTTTATAGTCAGAGGTGTCGCAAGGGGGTTAATTATTATTATTATTTAGAAGGCACCACAAGGTGTCCGCAGCACCGTGCAAAATACAACAAAATACAGTACAGATATACAAGGCAGGGATGGACAGCACAGTACATAATAAAATACAATATAAATATTTAAAAAAATCACAAAAATACAATAAAGTGAAGCAAGCATAGAACACAAGGCAAAATGCGAGGTGTCAAGCTTGGAAAATCAGGGAGCAGTGGATAGAGCGCAGTGAGAGGTTAAGAGTGAGCCACCAGGTGGGAACAGGGTAAAAGGAAGGGAACAAGAGCGTACGAAGTGAGGGGGGAGTGGTGGAGGAAAGAACCACACTAGGATGGAGGGCCCTGCTCATGTGAGCTAACACACTATGTGGGAGGGAAGAACTTACAGAAGACATAAGGAGGGGGAAGGAAGTGGACTGCTGGTGTGAGCGGAGGAGAGGGGGAAGGAAGAGAAGGGATAGATGTAGGATGCAGTGAGGATGTTAAGTGGAGGAGAAGTAGGCTAGCCTGAACAGGTGTGTTTTGAGTGAACACTTGAAGACCTGCAATGTGAGGGAGAGTTTGACTGAAGAAGGGAGGTCATTCCAGTGCAGAGGTGCAGCACAGGAGAAGTCCTAAATACGGGTGTGAGATGAGGTGATCAGTAAAGAGGCCAGGCAACGCTGGTTAGCAGAATGGAGAGGGCGGGAAGGGGTGTATATGTTGATGAGGGAAGAGAGGAAGGGAGCAGTGGATGAGGAGATGGCCTTAAAGGTGAGGGTAAGGAGTTTAAAGAGAGGTCTGAAGAGGACAGGAAACATTATACCATTATTAACAGCGATGAGCCAGCCAGACATTTTGTCAGTGTTGGAGTGTACAGACCCCCCCTCGCAACTCCCTCCCATTTAAATGACGCTGGAATGACCCCCAGATCACGTTGTTCATTCAGTGAGCTGGAAAAGAGAAAATGAACAAGTAGAAAAAAAAGAAGACATATAAGGGGGTTGATAGGATGGCTGGAGACATATAGGGGGAAGCAATGATGTGTGGAGACATATAATGGGCTGATAGGATTACTCGAGACATACAAGGTGGAGAAATTTGGATGACTGCAGCCTGGACTCATACAGGGGGTGAATTTTTCAATGTAACTATTTTAAACTATGTAAATGAAATACATTTAGGCTGTGCACATGATATTGTAATTAAAAGGTGTCATTTTTATTCTGCTATTCACTATATCCATTATATAGAATAATAAACAGGAATTTTGAGCAAACGTATGAAAAATATTACTAAGGACTTGTATGGAAGGAGGTTCATGGGCGTGACACCATGAGTTAGCACACCAGGCGACACCAACCCTAGAGACACCACTGTTTATAGTCCTGTTTATTTAAAAAGAAAAGTATCTGTCTCCACACCCTTACTGTAGCTGCCCTCATTATACATGGAGTTAGTTCCTTAGGTGTTAAATAGCTTCCTTTAAAAGCTGCATGAAGGTAAGGCTCTAATTGAAAAGCTTAGAAGTTATTATGTCAGTATTTATAGGATAGAAATGCATGTATTACTGGCCAGAGGGGGCATAATATGTGAATTGATCAGCTTAACAGCTTATGTGGAACTAACATTCACTGTCTTTAATAGAGAGTATAGTTTTAATATAATAATACTTTAATATGAATAATGTCTGTTTCTCTGGTGGGCATAGGGGATCAATTGTCTTATTATGTACACAACCTATTTAATATTTGTAATATATATGTTATACACACAAAATGGAAGTTGCTCAGATCAGTTTATAGGTAAATGCAAACAGGTGCATGAAGGGCGGACGTAATCTGCTAGCAACAGATACACAGTACAGAAAATGACCCAGCAACACTGCCATTACCCAGTAACAGACTATACCATTCTTTCTGTAACATACACACAGGATAGAGGATGTCCCAGCAACACTGCAATTACCCAGTAACAGACAACACCATTCTATCTGTAACATACACACAGGATAGAGGATGTCCCAGCAACACTGCCATTACCCAGTAACAGACTATACCATTCTATCTGTAACATACACACAGGATAGAGGATGTCCCAGCAACACTGCAATTACCCAGTAACAAACTACACCATTTTATCTGTAACATACACACAGGATAGAGGATGTCCCAGCAACACTGCAATTACCCAGTAACAGACTATACCATTCTATCTGTAACATACACACAGGATAGAGGATGTCCCAGCAACACTGCAATTACCCAGTAACAGACTATACCATTCT
>WWET01000034.1:29781-45733 GCA_011038615.1 Limnodynastes dumerilii
TATATATATTACTTCTAGCCGTATGATAAATACGATTAATAATATAAGCCATATATTTATAAGTTAGGCTTGTGGCTTATCAAGGGCATTGTTTGTTTCTCTTAATCTGTTGCTATAGGGGAATTGAGGATTCTGTTAAAGGAACATTACATGTCCCGACAACCATCTGCAGCTGTTTATCGCAGGGGTTTCAGTGCTGAGTGGGTTTTGCCTTTACTTATAGAGGTGCTGTTCCTGGTCCTGAGCAAGGAGCAATGTATAGGAAATGTACCCAGCAGCAGGATTTGGCACCCTGCTGCTCTCATCCTGATGTAGTAACTAATAATGCTCATTCTTGAGTGTGTACACATATTATGCAGACACACCCAGTCGTTATCCAAAGAGCTAACAATTGAATGTTTCTGTAGATGATAATGAAATGACACATAGTCATGGCCATTGGTCTTTACCATTGTCACTTTTAAACACAAAATTGCTTTGTGCCCATTGTAACCTCTTAAGGACAGGCACTGTATTTAAAATGTGTGTAAAAAAAGCAAGCAAGCAAAAGCTGTAATGTTTTATCATGTATACATTTTTGATAATGCAGCCTTACATTATGTTACAAAATTAAAGGGATCAATCATTTTTCTTTTATAAGCTGAACCTATAGCATTCAAATCAGCAAACAAACTTTGGGAATTTTTTGTTTGTTATTACTATGCATCTGATCGATTTATGGAGCTACAGGCTACATTTCATTATTATATTTATAAAATATGTGAATTTTATATTTATCATTAATGTCTGTGGCTGCAAGCTGAGACTAAAGAAAATGATTACTGCTAATGATTTCTTATCTGTCCTGGTCATGGCATACAAGTGTTAAATCTAATAACTCTCAGTCACCGCTAGTAAAGCCCTGCTACTCTGATTTTTAGCTTTATGGTTCTCCATGGAGACTTGCTACATGGATGACAAATGATTCCATTAAACTGTCATCTTTAGGTCAGCAGCTACCACCATACTTCATTCACTTGTTCTGCTGGTCACTTATGAGATAACGCAATAGCTACATTTACATAGAAAATGCCCCCTGTGTTTAGTGAAATGCCTTTTCTCCTGTTGAGTCTAATGCACCATCATAATTTCCTATTATGTTAATTTTTTGCCATAAAACATGTGCTTTTACCGGGCTGCATAACATATGAGTGCGTGACACAAAGATGCACATCTCTTTCCATTACATATTATGATTTATTTTTTTGCCTTTTTTTTCTTCTCTGGATCTTAATTGCAGCTTTCTAAACTGTATCTGTAATAAATGACATATAGTTTCACTGCTCATCAGTCATTAAGCTATATTTAAGAACAACAGAGTTCATTGATTTTGTTTATATTTTGGTTCTAAATAATGGCCTTTCAGGGCATTTGAATACAAAGACATCCATTAAGCTATGTTTTTTTGGTCATTTTTTATGATTTGTTTATTTGTAGATTTTGAAAGAAATGTTTTGTCTTCTATAACCAATGAAATTAATATTAAGGAATAGGGGGGGTTGTTAATTCAATGCTGAGCATGAGCATCCTGATCTTATAAACACTTCTTTACAGCTTTTAATTGACTGTTTACATATTGATCCCTTTAGCTGATAGTAATTAATGCATTAGACTGTAGCCTGTATTATGGTATTATATCAAGTGGAAGGACACAGTTATGGGCACATTTCTCTAGGTGTCTATACCCATTTCTATGGCACTTCTATCCAATATTTGGGATGGGGTTTTGTGAGGACCAATCACATGCATTCACATGCTACAGTAGTGTCACTTTGGTTTGTAATTGGTCCTCTTCCTCAACCCTCTCTCTAATTTTATTTATTTGTAGGTTCTGTGTCACAAGGAGAGTAACCAATGTAGAAATTTTTTTTCCCTATGTGGAATTTCGGCTTTATCTATATTTAGATGAAAAATTGGATTTTTACATGGTCAAAATACTGTTTTCTCTTAAGTATTTGACACTTAATTATTTGATGTTGTGTATGACTAACATTCCCAAGCTGCATTGCTGTGAAATGGCTGGCCATAATACATAAATGTGTAGTGCTGAAGCAGTACTGCCTTCTTTTGAGTTTGGAATCAAATGAGGCTCATGGTGGATTTGCGGCTGGAAAGAAGATGACATACTTTTATGACTATACTGACCCACAAGTTGTGCTTGAATTAGGGCATATAAATTGGAAATAATTTTCTCTATGGACAAAAAAAGTCTTGTGTCAATAAATTATTATTACTGTTATTTAATAAATAATAATATTGGACCTTATCCAGAGATAATGAAATCCATATGATTGTGATCCTAAACACTGTATGTAGGATGGCAGGGAACTCCCCCTGCACCCCTATCATGGAGCTTAAATTTGTGGCCAGGTCCCTACCTTAAGAATACTACATTCTAAATAAGGACTTAGCCAAACCCTAACTGTACGATTTACATAGCTATTCCCAACCACCCCACATACCTCATACGCATGGTGAGTGTGCCTGCCTCCCATGCAGAGAATGGATTGAGTGGCGCTGACATACAGAAATAGCCTGACATCATTATGTCAGGATCCAGACCATTATTATTAAAAGTAGTAGTATAATATAACATACAATAACTTTTACTGTTACAGTTACAGTTACAATCACACATCTCTTTAAGTCCTATTCCTATGGCACAAAATACATGTAATCCTATTTGAAATACAATGACAATGAGCGTACATCTATTTATAGTGATATTTACTAATAAAGTATATTATCAGTTAAAATTGCTATATAATATATCATGTTTTATATTTTAAACACCTAGTTTCATAGTATAATCCCTACTTTTCAATACAAATCTTCATATATATTACGTATGGAAGCTCAGTAATTATATTTGGAATATAACATTTTACATGTTAAAATGAGGGAACCATATCATACCATATCATATCAAATGTTTACACTGTTGTCTGCATTATAACTTGTAAGTAGTGTTAGACAGGGCATGACTGGCCTACCAGGGGAATATTCTGATAAACTTCTCCCTCTCCTCTGTTCCTCGATCACACCCCAACATCGGCAAAGAACAGTGATTGATCAGATAAAAGGGCAGACTGCTCTGTCTCAGTGCATGATGAGCTCACATTTACCATCTACCCACATTGCTGTCAAAGACACTGATAACTTTCTCAGCTGAACTATGTCCATCAGTAGGACCGCCATCAAGGGAGGACAGTCGGGACTATTGCCCAGGCCCGGAGCTGATTTAGGCCTGCCAATGCTTACCTAGCTCTGCAGCAGCTAGTATCACTGATACTTGCTGCTCAGAGTTAGTCATTATCGTACTTCCCTGCGCACCAGCCTGCTGTTAAAGCAGGTTCACAGTGCCCCGCCCCCTATGTGATGTCGCAGTTCCTGACGGCGGCCCTTTCTATCAGTGCAATGTAAGATGCTCTCCCAGACCTCTTGCATCATGTATGATCTGTGCTTATCTGTCTGGAAGACGCGTCTGACTGCATGCGCAGTGTATTTCATGCCGGGAGACTTGAAATTTTCAAAGTCCCGCAAAGGAGTCACTGCGAATGCATTTATACTTCGTATAAATGAAAAGTCCTGTGATGACCTCGCAGATCATCATGGGACCTCACAGGAGGGGTAAGTAATAGTAAATATATAAGACATAAGACTTGTCTGTGATTTACATAGTTGATGCTAAAATAATACTTCCAAGTTATATACTATATGTAGTGCACAAAAAAAGTTTATAATAACATTAATTTGTTATTTAATGAGAGATACAATGATATTGATGGGGGAGAGCATGCTGTTCTAATAGTGTGGAGGTGTTGAGATAGTGTCATACAGAGTTACCACCCGTCCAGGATTACTCCATACAGTCCGGTAATTGAGACCTGAGTCTGGCGGGGTCGCATTCCTGGAATAATACTTATTTCTATGAAATACTTATTTCTTTTCAATAATAATTATTTCTATTCAATTGTTGAGTCACATACACGGTGTCTGCGTCTAGGCACTGTGTATATGTTGCTATGGCAATGCAGCTCCCTGATCAGTGTGACGCTGACGTACTGACGTCAGTGTCACTCTGAAGGCAGAGCACTCCTCAGAGGACGGAGGAAAAAGAAGAGAGGGGAAGACATCAAAGGTAAGGTAATAACTAAAAGCTTATTTATAAAAGGGTACTAGGGGAAGGATACAGCCCTGGTGTCAGTAGTGATGGGATTCTGTAGCCACAGAATAATATGTCAATAATGCAATAAAATGACTTACTGGCAAAATATATAAAATCACACTGAAACACGTGTACATCATTTTAATGAATACAAAAATAAATATTAAAATATTACTTTAAAATATCAATGATATCTAAAATGAATCAAACAATAAAGGAGGGTTTGGTAAAAATATATAAGCGATGAAATAACTTAAAGATTAAATAAATAAAAGATTAAATAAATAATGAGCTACANGCTATATATATATATATATATATATATATATATGTATGTATATATATATATATATATATATATATATAGTATAAATATACAGAGGAGAAGAAGAGCACTGATAGAAACGTATAAACAATACCTGAATATGAAGAGTTATTGTGAAGCAGAGAAAAGGGTTAAAAGGAGCAACAGAAAGTAGATATTAGAAAACAAAGTGCAGACAAGGACAGATCTTTTTTCTACATCTACTTTCTCTTCACTACTTTAACTTTTTCTCTACTGAAAAATAGCTCTTCATATTCCCAATCACTATCAGTGTTGTTTATACAGTACGTTTCTCCTCTCTATATTTATACTCTATCCAACTGTAACTCTTCTGACATTTCTGTTCATCATGTTTATTATTTCATTTTTTTAATTATTATTTAGTTTTTACCCAACCCGCCTTTTGTTTGTATGATTCATTTTAAATATAATTTGATATATTAAAAGCAAAGTAATATTTCTATATTTTTTTGGTGTTGGCTCAAAATTATTTACACACGATTCAGCGGGACTGTATATATTGTGCCAGTAGGTGATTTTATTCCATTATTTACCTATTAAAAGCTTATTAATTAGGACAATTTGTTGAATGTGGAAGAAAAGAAAGTGGAATTGTGTAGGATAGATACAGGGAGACGAAAGGGAGTTGTATAGAATAGATACAGGGAGACAAAAGGGAGTTGTGTAGAATAGATACAGGGAGACAAAAGGGAGTTGTGTAGAATAGATACAGGGAGACAAAAGGGAGTTGTATAGAATAGATACAGGGAGACAAAAGGGAGTTGTGTAGAATAGATATAGAGGAGAAAAGAGAACTGTATAGAATAGATACAGGGGGAGAAAAGGGAGCTGTATAGAATAGGTACAGAGGAGAAAAGAGAACTGTATAGAATAGATACAGGGGGAGAAAAGGGAGTTGTATATTACAAATACAGGAGGAGAAAAGGGAATTTCATAGAATAGATACAGGGGAGAAAGGAGAGCTGTATAGAATAGATACAGAGGGGAGAAAAGGGAGTTGCATAGAATAGATACAGAGGGAGAAAAGGGAGTTGTATATTATAGATACAGGGCGAGAAAAGGGAATTGTATATTATAGATACAGGGGGAGTAAAGGGAGTAGATACAGGGTGAGAAAAGGGAGTAAAGGGAGTTGTATATTATAGATACAGGGTGAGAAAAGGGTGTTGTATATTATAGATACAGGGGGAGTAAAGGGAGTTGTATATTATAGATACAGGGGGAGAAAAGGGGGTTGTATATTATAGATACAGGGGGAGATAAGGGGGTTGTATATTATAGATACAGGGGGGGAAATGGGATATTAGTCAATACAGGCAGAGAAAGAGGACTGGGGGGTATAGAAATCTTGGGTGTCCAGGAATGTCTTAATGAAAAGGTGGTAACCCTAGTGTCATATAGTAAATTTAAGGCACTACTAAGGTTTGTTTATGTATATTTATTCACTAATATTTCTTATTATGAGTATTTATGGGAATAATATGGAAACCACCTTTTTAAAATCCCATATTTGCACCTGTTCCAATCAATTAAAAGAATTAAAAAGAAAAATACATGTATACTTTCAGCCATCCTTATCTGACCCTGTATACTTTAGCCATCCTTTATGCCCCTGTAGGCCTCCAGTTATCCTTTTTTTGTCCTTGTGGGCCTCCAGTTGTACTTTTCTGCACCAGTAGGCCTCCAGCTGTCCTTTTCCTCCTTACTATATCTGTGCTGTGTCTGAAGTGCTGGGTGGCTCTTAGTTACCTTAAAGATCTTCAGCTGCATAGTTCATCCCAAACTCCTGGCTCACCACATGGTTGCACTAGTCGAATGGTGCTGACTGAGCCAACACGGGGGATCTAAGTAGAGGTGTTTAGACTGCAGACAGTCCTGGCTGTGGATAAAGCATGATCTCCAAAACTTAGTGCTACTTTATAATTAGGGCCAGATTTTCTAAATGGTGGTTTTGCTTTTGGGCAATTGGATTTACAAAGGGTGAAACTGGCCATAAAACCACCAGAATGACAATTTTTATAAACTGGTGCTTTTTAACTCGCCCCCCCATTTTAAAACCACCAAAAGAACTGCCTAAAAAAGTGTTAGTAAGTGGCGATTTTGTTGACTTATACATTTTACTAACATTGGGCCAGATCCAGACCTACAAATGCTAGCGATTTTACCAGGGATATTGCCAGGTTGTTTATCCTGGGTTGCAAGTCGTTGGGAAAAGTCTAATACTGCTGCATAAATACTATTTTGCTGTTCTCTGAAAACACGATCTAGAATGTTATAAGATGTCAGTGTGCCCTGATCAAAGACCAATATTGCTGGTACACTTTCCCACAATAAATAAAATTTTCTTTATAACAAATAATAAAGATTAAGTATGTGTTTTATAGTTAGAATTGAAGGGATCAGGTTGGCTTTTATTTTTTGAAATGTTTGTAGAATTTAGGCCAAGTTTTGGTTTTATTGGCTGGTTATGTGAAATTGATCCTGGTCACCTGTTCTTTGAAAGAGTCTCTAGAACAAAGCTTTTCCATGATCCCTTCACATACCTGACATGACAATAAGCTGGTTACACATTTCACTGACTCGACTAAATGGTCTGATAGCTTGGGAAATTGTAGAATGTGCCTACCCCCTGATTATTGGACTGAGATCCTGGCTTCTCTGTGCCATGCTAATAGGATTGTTGCTCACATTGTTTAAGCAATACCAGTCAATCCGGTTATTGGTGCTTGTGGTATTCTGACTAGTCGGTCCAGCATACACACTGCTGTATCCAGCCTGAGTCAGGGCATCAAATATGGGAATAGCAGCATACACTAATTTGGAAATAATCATACAAATCACTATAAAGTCTTTATTAATAATCGGATGTGACCTATAATAAGGGATGATTTTATGGCATACAAGTAAATCCATTTTTAAGACTTGTATTTACTTAATGAAACAATGACAGTTAAATAAAGGTTAGGGGCAATTACCACATTTTTCTGCTTCAGTGATGTTGTGACTTATTCTGTGACTCAGAGATTACACCTAATTAGTAAAAATGTATGGTGGATGGTGGGAGAGTAGAAGGGAGTCCTGCCTCTTTCCTCCACTCCCTGGTAATTGCTGCTGAATGAAGGGCAGGGAATTTGCTCTAAATCTGATCACTGGGACAACACTGCAGCTCCTTTTGTTTTTATTTGTCTTATTAGTCCACACCTCTGTGATGAACAACACATGTTCCCACTACAGATTAGCATTATTTGGACAGTTAATGTCTTGCTTCATAACTGTGTATACCAGCTACAATATAATAAACAATGACATTTTTCCAGGTATTTTAGAAGGACACCACATTCCATTTTTTGTTCAGATAGCAGAAAGTCATTAGAGAGGGCAGTTCTCAGCATTGTCACAACCTGAGTATTCCTAGTGAAAAGGCTCATGACAGGCAATAATCATCTGTTATGTGGAAGACATATATAGCATCTTCTCTGGGGCACACCGAGATATGTCACCTACATGAACTGGCAGCTAATGAGGTTATGAATGTGATGGATGACAAATAAAGCAAAAACCTGCTAATTTAAAGCCTGGGTGATGGTCTGACAATTTGTTGTGATTTATTAAATATACTAGATGCTTTAACTGACATGGACAATGGGTATACCAACTATAGTTCTCAAGGATTTCATATGTCAGTCAGTCTGTAAACTTACCTATGCAATCTACTATCAAACAAACCCTTTAGTCTTGTCGCAGGCCTAGATCCAGACTTAATTAAGGAGTGTGTTTTCCTATTTTTCTGATCACACATCTGCGTGCAGCATTCTTCCAGTTCTGAACCGGATGATCCTCAGTAAGTCTCCGGGATCCATACTGCAGGCACACCTGCACAAACATTTTCTCTTTAATGGTATATACTAAAATGCTTATTGATTCGACTAATTATATCCCTAACCAGTGTGGGTCCCCATCACGAAATAGGGCCTTTCTCATGGTGTGTCACACCTTGAAAAAGGCTACATAGCTAGCTGAAACAATTTGGTGGTATAGGAGACTCTGGTGGTGGACAGCGCTAAGTACACTAGACGAACATTAATGAGGTGGAGCTTCCTAAAGAGGACATTTATAAGATATGCAGACAGCCCAAGAGGCATCTATTGTGAGTACAATATTTCACACATTATAACACATTGCAAAACGATCTTTTTTTTCTTCTTCTTTTTACATGTTTCATCATTAACTTTGGAGAATCAGAAGTGAAGACATTTAAAGAATTTGGACTTATTTATGAACATTTACTTGAGAAATTTCCAATGTCTCTGTGGAAAATCAATGTATGTAACTTATGGCATTTGTGACCAACAAGATTTATGTTAACATTAGCGCTTTAGTGGTAGTGTTTCTTGTTCTTTGTATTTGGTTATATTTTATGTACTTAATATACCTTTTTAGGGATTTTGGAAAATCCCCTATTCTGTTGCTTAGCCGCTGTTGTTTATATGGTTGAGCGCAGAGAGTTACACCCACTTTAATTACGCATTTGAATATATATTCAAAGTACTTTGCTTAATACTACTTACAGTTACTGCTTCAGTGATAAATCTGGAATTTCTTGATGTTCCTGGGTGGTTATCCATTGTCTTTGTTTCAATAACAAATATGGCTAGTCAAAAATAAAAAGCTGTAAGATTTGGTATCAAAATAAATGGTTGCATGGATACGATTTTGGTTGCTGTATAATTAACAAAGGTTTATAGTAGATGAAATTTCTTCTGGGGATTCCAGTGATCTGTACATGAACTGGTGCTATATAATATATTTATTGGTGAAATTACACATGATATCAAGAAGATGGTAGACCTTTTTGCAGATGACACAAAGATATGTAACATTGTAGAAAATGCAGTAGAACTACAAAGTGATTGATGATCTAAGCAGACTAGAGGAATTGTCAAGAGTGTGGCAAAACATGCCAAGACATGCACTTTGGACACAAAACCCAAAAGCTCCTAATATCATTAATAGCACTACATTAGGAACTACTGAAAAAGAAAAGCATCTAGGAGTCACTATTTCATGTGAATTAAAGGTGTCCAAGCAACATAACAAAGCAAGTCAGATGCTTGTTGGCATAGGAAGAGGAATTATTAGCAGAAAGAGAAAGTAGTAATGGGATTCTATTGGGCAGATTCAATTGGCCGACAAGACGGGAATAAGCAGGAAGAACGCTTATTCTCGTCTATAATGGTAGCCACAATTTTCGGATTTTAATACACACCTGTATGGGGTGTGAGATAAAATCTGTGATGTAAATTTGCGACCAAAGCATCGCAACCAAACTTCGTGGTCAATTGAATCTGCCCTTAAAGGTCATTGGTACGCCCTCATCAAGAATAATTCTGGAGGTCAAGGACCGGATTCGCACCTAAAAAGCAGTAGCTTCTTAGGTGCATATCTTTATAGTAGGTCCTTTACACAATCTACGTACCAGTTTGAGTATTTTAGGTAAAAAGAGGTGGCGTTATGCCACCTTGGGGAGGGTTTGGCGGACATTACACAGATAGTTAAGATATCCGCAAGTGCCATAAGGTACCTAAAAAGAAAGACGGAATGGGGGCAAGACGGGACAGACCCGCACCTTACTCACACCTTGTCTCTGAATCCGGTCCCAAATCTCCAGAAGGACATAAATACATTAGAGACTGTGCAAAGAAGAGCAATAAAATGGTCCATGGCCTGTGTCACAAATCATACCAAGAAAGACTGAAAGGAACTAAACAATTATAGCATGGAACACATTAGGGAAAGGGGGGCTTTGATAGCTGCTTTCAAATAAATCAAGGGGATTTACCGGGTACAGGAAGGTGGCATTTTTCAAAGGTACAATGTAATAGAACACAAGGCCATGTGCATAAACTGCAAGGTTTACAGGAAATGTATAGAAGAATTACTTCACTGAAAGGCAGGGTTGCCTACTTTATTTTTCTTCCCTCCAGGAGATCTTGGAGGGAAGAAATAGATGCTGGCATGGGGGCGGGGTTTAATGATGCAGTTTATGCAAATTTGCACCATTAAGCTTTGTCCCTGTAAATCACTACTATAATCCATGGATGGGCGGAGCTTAATGACATCAAGTCCCACCCATCTACACTATTACAATAGGAGCCAGAGGGTTGAGACTCGCAGGAGATTTGCCGGCTCCCCCTGGATACCCGCAGAAATGACCAAATTTCTGGAGTCGGAAACCCTGCTGAAAGGGTATTATAAGCGTAATAGCCTTACATCTGAGATTTTAGAGGCTAACCGATGCTATTTAAGCATGTTTGGGATAAATATAAGATAATATCATATTTAGTCTTAAACTAAATTGAGGGTCAGAGTCTAGAGTCACAATAGTAAAAAAAAAAATTGGGCAGACTAGATGGGCCATGTGGCTCTTATCTGCTGTCATTCTTTATGTTTTTATGTTAATAAGATACATCAGTAGGTTATGTCAGTATAACGCTGCTGGGATTTTCAATCAACAGATGTTTTGGGAGGGAGGGGAGAAGGCGAGGGAGAGTGGGACGCACTGGCTGACTTAACAAATTACACAGTTAGTGAACATGACTAAAAATGCTGGAATTCTGTCATATAAGCACATCAGTCATCTGCCGACCTACAAAGCATCCTCTTCGCATTCAACCAAAGCTTCTGCACTATGCAGGAGCCACCATCTCTACTAATTCCCTGATATGGCATATGCTTTAACTGCTCAGCTGCTTATATCCCAGACAGCTAATCTGCTAAGCAGTTAAAGTACATGGGGCTGTGGGGGGATCAGCTGAGTGGCGGTCCCTGAGCTCCTCTGTGCCGCCCCTGGGTTTAGTTGGTTTAGTGTGATATAGGGGTCTATTTACTTCCCGTTTCATTTTTAATGAACGTTGCTGATCCAGACATGCTTCTCTTCGCAGCCAGCCTGGCAGCATCGTTCATAAAATTTACTAATACTTACCCCTCCAGACATGTCCCGCGATGATCTGCGAGGTCATCGCTGTACCTTTCATTCATCCACAGCTTGAATGAAGCCCTGCGCATGAACAGTGACGCCTCTCCCTGTCAGGTAAGTTTAAACCATTTTCTCTTTTTTTTCAAAACAAATCTTGTACTCACATATATTCCACTGGTCTCACCATATATACCCTCCTTTTCCTCCACCTAATAACAGCTATTATGGGAAGAAAAGGGGGGTTATATGGAGAGATCGCTGGAATAGAAGCACTAATGCCAGCCTGAGTGTAAAACTCTGCTCCCTGGGTTAATAAATATAACGAATTGAGAGAGACACCCAATATTTATATGGATCGCCATGGAAACTGCTATTTCCCATGGCGATCCATTGTTTGTAAATAAGAATATCTTAATTTTCTTGTGATAATGCCCATTTTCACATGAAAATGGGCATTATCACATGAAAATGATCTTTATAAATAGACCCCATAATTTTAACTTTTGTGTCAAATATATAGAGCAGTTTTTGTTGGCCAAATACAAGAGATGGTTTGGGAATTTGTTAAAGAAATGGTTAGAGAAAAGTCTTATCAATAAAGAAACTGCTGAGTGGATGCAGATGGAGTAAAGTGTTGTAACGTAGACTTGGAGCAGGTAATGAGTTCACATTACAGGCACAGATCATTAGTGACTCTGATCATACATAAATTGTATGTAACTCCATACGATAGGACGTGACATCCCTACGCAAGCCAAATATACGTATTGTGGTAGGAGGGAGGCATTTAAACTGTACAGTATGGGCTGGGTTAGGCACTTACATATGACATGGCATAACATATGACCAGAGATACGCAAGGAAAAGTTAAGGCAGAGTTTTGAACACGTAATTCAGCTAAGTTACGTACGTGGAAGGGGGATCCTGGGGAGTGCATTATCCTTAGTACTGCGTAACTTAGCTTGCGTACATAAAACGATCTTAGGTCGGATCAGGCCTAAGGTGGTTATTTAAAGACAAGGAAATAAATGCACTGTATGTTTTGCTTTGTGCAAAAGTTGTCACGTGCTGGGTATTTGATTCAGTAAAATTAAGTCTACTAATATAGGGACTGAGGACCAGATCCAAACCCTTCTGAATGCGGTGGCAAGGGAGACCTGAAGACACATCCCCACTATATCATAAGGCCACTGCAGTCTTGTCGGCCTATTAGTTTATTAGGGACTGGGAGAACATCTCATGAATAAAGAAAATAAAAGAAAATATAGTGATACGCTCCATTATGCTTTACTAAAACTTAAAATACTGAGTAGTTTTATAGCTTACTCAAACATATCCAAAATATTATATTAATGGAGCAGTATTTATTATGGTGCCTTAGTCATCTTTGGATAAAACACAACTTAATCCTCACATAATGCAGCCGCAATATTATCCAATGAGAAATACAGAAGCTCTTATCTTTTTCACATAATATTAATTTATTTTGTATTATCTCTATAAGCATCCTGTATGCATTTGCAGAGGGTTTTAGTCATTTTAATACAACTGGAAAGATACCAGTTTTTTCCAATACTAGCTGTAAGATGTTACACAGATAAAAATAAGATATGGATGAAACAAAAACCAAGGAAATTAAATGTCGTATAAATTGCTGACACGTTTATGTTTTGTGAAAACACAAAAAAAATCTTTTCATGGACCTGATATTAAAGTTAGAGGAGACGTAAAGCAATCCTTTCAGATGGGATGCAGTTGTTGCCTCGAAACGCTATTTCCGAAATAGAGACAACCGAAAGCTAATTTTCATCTGTCTCTATTTCCAAAATACAGCTAATGAAATTTTTTATTAACGAATGGGAATTCGGAAAACCACCACCTCAGACTTTGTCGCACCACCGCAAAACCCACTGAACAGGTGACTATTACAGGGGAGCCTATGGGGAGTTTTAGGGTTGGAAGTCTATGGGGAGTTTTAGGGTTGGAAGTCTATGGGGAGTTTTAGGGTTGGAAGTCTATGGGGAGTTTTAGGGTTAGGCTGCTTGGAAGGGAGTCTTAGGGTTAGGCTATGGGGAAGGGAGTCCTAGGGATGGGCTGCACGGAGGGGAAACAGAAGCAATTGAGGCAGAAGCAACCGATTTGAACTGGCTAGGAGAAAACGGCCCATTTCATACAGACCATATTTATGCATCTGTCTGAATCTATTGGCATATAGGGAATCATACGTAAGGGCTTAACCAAACCATTACTGTATGATTATCATACATCTCCTGCCCACCATGCATACTTATTACACAGTATGCATAGAATTTAGTGGGCGGGTCTGGATTTATGGGTCTGCACAATATCAATGCAACCTCTTTATCATGAAACTGAATGGCTACAGTTATCAGAGACAGATGACACAGGCTTCATACTGATCTCTATCATGGAACTTCTGTGACCTAGGATTTCATTTACCATCCAGAGCCCCGAGAAAGACTGGCAAAGTTATATTTGCTTGTCACTGAGCCTGGCTGCAGCCCCCCCCCCCCCGCCTCCCAGCAGGAGCGTAATGTCCGTGTCACGAGGATTTCCTCTCCGGCTTTGGTCACCGTTTCACATTTCATTTAGTGGAATTTCTAGTCTGGAACAATTCGTTTACTCAATGACAAATCATGGATTGTGTTCAAACTTCCGTTCTGTGCTGCGAGCGCAAATATACGCATCTACGGAGCAAGTTACACCCACCAAAACCCCAGTCACTCCCCTTGTTAATCCTTTATCACGGAGACTTCCGCCTCCATAGACTGGCATTAACTTTCCACTGCCACTTAGGAGCGTATGTGTCTTCCGTCCGTGCGTATATTTGTAATCGCGCCCACTTCCCTTCATTTAAATGGCTCCCCCCGCCCTTTTCTATGTAAATTCCTAGGTGTGTATATTTCCGATCGGCTTCCGCGCGTATCTACCTACGCCCGCTTGCCAAGTCCGCTCGCAGTGCATTTCTGTCCGTCCGTAATGAACATCCGCGTGCAAAGTCTACATGAATTGCTTACAAAAAATTACTATGCATGCGCAGTTAAAACGTATCTAAAAATACGCACGGAAGTCGCAGCTAAAACAGATCTCTGAATACGGCCCAAAACACTCTATAACAGGGGTTCTCAACCCCGTCCTCAAGTACCACTAATGGTCCATGTTTTGTAGGTCTCCCTGTCAGTTATGAGCTCACCTCCAGCAAGGAGATTTAAAAAACTTGCACCGTTAGTGGTACTTGAGGACAGGGTTGAGAACCCATGGTCTATAATAAATACGTTTTCTCAACCAGTGTTTCACGGGGCAATTGTGCTTAATGCTTATTCTGGTCAGCTTGGACATATTAGTTTAATTCATAGCAAAAAACTTTTCTGTTCAAAATCCATTTTATTATTTATTATTATGGTCCATGTTTTGTAGGTCTCCCTGTCAGCTATGAGCTCACCTCCAGCAAGGAGATTTAAAAAACTTGCACCGTTAGTGGTACTTGAGGACAAGGTTGAGAACCCCTGCTCTATAATAAATACGTTTTCTCAACCAGTGTTTCACAGGGCAATTGTGCTTAATGCTTATTCTGGTCAGCTTGGACATATTAGTTTAATTCATAGCAAAAAACTTTTCTGTTCAAAATCCATTTTATTATTTATTATTGAGAAATAGTTTGAGAACAATGCAGAGCATTAAATAGTAAGTTGTATAAGGAAATTATATCATCAAATCAAAATTTCACTTAAAGCTGCAGAGTTTTGCCACCTAATGGGGATAACGTTTCACACCAATTTGTAATTAGAACTACACCAGTGTCACCAACATTCCAATATGGGCCTCAGGTGCTATACCCTATACAGCATTACAACATTAAATATGCCCCTAAGATACATCTCATAACTAAAATAAAGACTAGGGGGCATATGTTATGAGTAATATAATGTATATATCAAATTGGGTGAACCAATTTCAAATCAATTGAAAAGAAGGAATGTTGACAAACTAAGCACAGCAATGAACTCCAGTCAAACACCCTTGGATTCTATAATATTAGCCATCTTCCTTCTAGTAGGCCACGGGGACACTTCTAGTAGGCTGTGTGCTCAGTCCATCCCTGCAAGACCCATCTCTAAAGATGGCATCACCCAACAGCCCTGACGATTGGCCCCTATATATTCTCCCCTTTTAACACCTTAGCTCCACATCCAACTAATCCTTAACATCAGCCTTATGCCATTCCAACACAGATCACAGGTTTTTTTTCCCTCTGGCCAAAAGTCCTCCCTCTCACTGAAAAAAACATATAAAGCAAAAGTGGAGGTATTGTCTGTAGCAAGTAATACATTTAACTGATAGATATATATATATATATATATATATATATATATATATATATATATATATATATATATATAGA
>WWET01000034.1:45881-56591 GCA_011038615.1 Limnodynastes dumerilii
ATTAACCAGAGACACAGAGGATAAAATGCAAAGCAAATCAAAGCAGTGAGACTGACAGTGATTACAGAAATATTCACAGAAGTATACACACAGGTTGATCCATTAATGAAATTCATTGTTCCAAATCCCTGTGTTAAGGGTATACAGAGTTTACCTGTCATTTATCTGGGACATACCAGAAAATAAACAGAATTTGGTTTCTATGTTTAGCATCCCCAATTTTCATCTTTTAGCACATATGATAAGTCTGCCTTTTACTTTATGAAATTAAAGCTGTTGTTTTTCTATTGTAATTGTAGATGTATTATTTTCTTTCTAAAAAAAATTATTTGCTAAATAGCAATAATCATACATTAGGGGATGGTACGTATCTGCTAAATGTGCTGAAGCTGGCTTTCTAACAGAACAGTACATGTAAGGAAAAAGAGGACAAATAGGACCACATTTGCTAAAAGGAAAGCAGTAGAAAAGATGATACATTTCTTGTGGTTTGTAAATGAGCCTAAATGTCCTCAAATGGTTTGTATCCTTTCTGACAATTATATACAATACATGCAGAGTGTTGTCACTTCACTTAAGAAGCATAATTAGCAGTGCATTATTCCAGAAAGGAGTACAAGTGAAATACAGTCATCTGCAGGATGTCACCTGCCAATCAGTTTGCATTACCAGAGGCAGCAAAGTTACATTGTTACAAGAGTAAGCTGATCTGAACAGACAGAATCACACTGACAGCTATACCTTGGAGCTATATATGATGTAACATTATTTTGCTAAACCAAAAACTCTGATAAAAAAAATGGAATCCAGTGTATTACACCAAAAGTCACTGGAATTGAGATTTAGCAATTAGCCGTTTGTATAAAGGATTTGGATTTCAATGTTATGGATATTAAATTAAAATGAATGAAATTGTAGATAATTATTATGTGTTCATTTTTTCTATTATATAAAGGATATCTTATTTATCATGATAATACTTAAAATGGTTATTACATGCAACATAAGCATGATACAAAGATATTTCAGACAATGCCTTTTTGTGACAAGATAACATTTTTGCAAGTGAAGTAGGTGCCACTTATAAATTACATAACTTTTCTTTAGAAAGTGAATTGTACCCATTAATATCACATTTTAATATGTGCCCTTCATCTCATAGCCTTTTATGTAAGTGTTCTTTAATGTATACCATTATCTCTATAGTTATGACTGGTTTTTGAATGAAAAGGTTATGTCAAAGCTTAAAGGAAAGTGGTTCTCACACAAATCTTTGCACCTAGGGAAACTACCTCAGAATAATAGAGGCTAAGCTGTTGGCTTTGCCTCTGTGTCCATATAATACAATCCAATGTGATAAAAAAAAATAGAACACATTAGTACTTAATATTTACATGCTCATTATATATTGCTGTGGTCATGGGCAGGTCCTGCTAAAAATGACTAATAAGCAAATATTAAAATGTTTATGTGGTTGGTTTTCATGGAAATGGGAAATGCAAATAGTATTGGTTCATATTACTCAATTTGGACACATTGCAACAATGCTTATGTTATAATTATGTAAATAAGGGACAGAGAAATGACCCAAATGAATGTGGAAGAACAAGGGAAGTAAAGAATAAGACATCTAAATTAATTACTGGTTTAAAGCTTAATTTTAATTATCAGGTAACATTATTTTTAATTCAAGAATCCAATGATTGCTTCCTAAATCAGGTATAATTGTACATTTCAGTGTTACTTGTTACATGCCATACTCAGATTAATGCTAGAGTCATTTATATGTTGTTTAGAAGGATCCCTTCATTTATAATATACTTTGAATATTTGTGGTCTCAGGAATTGTCACCAGGGCTGCTGCCTTGCCTGTTGACACAATTGCATGTAAGACATATGTCCTTGAGTTGAATGTCCAACCATGACAGCCATAGAGTTGTACTTAAGGCTAGAGTATTGTAGTCACCCACAAATTATCTGAAAGCCTTAGGAGCTTTTCCTATGTCTATAGCTAGAAATACATAACACATTACAATTGATGCTTCATATAACCTTTATTTATCAATTTTTGGAGTGGGGATATCTGAGTTCCAAAGTGATTCTGTTAAGTTGGGCAAAAGGAAATTATGTAAGATGCCTGATATTACTTTTATAATTTGAAAATTGTTTAATGTAATAATAGAAGAGGTCATATAGGGCTTAATAAAAGTGTCATTTTTAACTGCCCATTTGCAGAAATAATGCGAATCATTATTATACTTTTTGGAAATTCCTGGTTTGTGCTTCGTTACACTTGTATAGGCCGAATTGGAGGAAAGTGGAATGTAATTGCATTTTACTTGTAATGTACTTGTGGACACAGCCAAAGATCTTTTTTTTTAATTCCTGTTCCCCCATGTCATCCTTTGTTCACAGAATGGGCAGGTTGCAGCAAATATTTGAGAGTAGCACAGGTTTTTTGCAGAAGATACAACCAGCACTAGACTATTACAGCTAAAGCCGATCCCAATATAACATGGATTGTCTACTTAATTGTTCCAATTAATGCTTTATATTAAACCGGTTGCATTCTCTGGCCAGAAAAACTGATATGTGAAAAAGGGACATCCGAAAGTAGCTTTTTTGATGTCCCTTTTTCAAATACTTACCATTTTAGACTTTTTTTTTTTTAAGAATGGGTGAGTATGCTGCAGGAGATGGAGGGTTAGGGTCAGGCTGCAGGGGAGGGAGGGTTAGGGTTAGGGTAGTGAGAGGGGAGGGTTAGGGTTAGAATTAGGGAAAGGAGTGGGGGGACTATTTTTCCTTACCATTTCGGGGCATGGAGCTTTCTGTGCTCTGTGATTTGATTGCTATGCCTCATTGAGGAAACGGCCGTTTTGAAATTCAGCCGTTATGACTGGAGCCCCACACCCATATTAAACATAGCACTGGCAGGGAAGCTATCCCCTAAATCAGGCATGTCAAACTCAAAACCCTAATAGGGCCAAAAAATAAAAGTAAAGAATTCTGTGGTCCACAAGAAAAAGAAAAAGTCTCATATGCAATTTTTCTCTAGGTCCCAGTAATTCCCCATTCATATGGCTTTAGCTTCCCAGCATTCCCAATTCATATGGCTCCAGCTCCCAGTAATTCCCCATTCATATGGCTCCAGCTCCCAGTAATTCCCCATTCATATGGCTCCAACTCCCAGTGACTCTCTATTCATATGGCTCCATCTCCCAGTAACTCTCTATTCATATGGCTCCATCTCCCAGTAATTCCCTATTCATATGGCTCCAGCTCGCAGTAATTCCCCATTCATATGGCTTTAGCTCCCAGTAATTCCTCATTCATTAGTCTTCAGCCTCCCCTGTTTATAGCTTACTTACCTTTGATGCCTTCCATCCATGTCTCTCCTCAGCGTCGCGCGCCATCTTCCAGCTCTTCTGTGTGACACTGGCCATAAAGCAATCTGTTTCCTGTTGTCAGCCAATGCAGCAGTTATACAGGACAGCTGAAAAGGGCTCTGCTATCAGCTTTCATGTTTAACTGCTGCGGCGGCTGATAGCAGGCCCTTTTCACAACAATCAACAGACTTCCCTGTGTGAGATGAGGCTGCAAAATAAAAGCTTTTGAGCAACATGAATTTGACATGCCTGCCCTACATCATGGGTTCTCAACCTTATTTGATGCGTACCAATTACTTGCTAAGGATTCAGGTGAAATACCACTTTACAAAAATTATTCATTTATGGAAACCAAAACAAGTAATTTTAACAATATATAACAGTAAGCATCACATTTGGATGTCAAGTTGAGGATTATTTTAGATGAAGATCAGGCTCAAGGTTTCATATAATTACATACCTCTCCTTTCCTCCTTTTTATTATATCCCTCTGCACACATTACACCTTCCCCCCTTCTGTTTTATTCCTCTCTCCATTTTACGTTATACATTTACCCCCTTCTGTTATATTTCTCTCTACAAGGGCCGTAACTAGGGTGGTGCGAGTGGTGCCCCCAATCAAAGTGCTGGAAGAGATGTGGGGTGTATTTTTAATGACAAGCCTCAGCATAAGGCTGGTCGTCCACTATAGGCGACTTTGAGTATTTATGGAAAATGGCACTTTCGGTATGAGCAGTGTTATCTGGATAAGAAATGACTGCTGCTCTACTAATAAATCCTATTGTATGGAATCATAGAATATCCAGCCTGGATATTCATTGTAGTTATGGCCTTTTGGGGCCTGGATATTTAGTGATGGCCTTTTGGGGCTCATTTTTCTATTAATAGGTTAAAAATCAAAACTGACTAAAAAGTCATGTTTTCTGAATCCTGGAGCGTAATAATTTAGTCTGTCCCTGTCCTGTGTAGAGTGGGAATGTGCCATATGCAGAAATAACCCTTTTTATTATGGTCTAAGTAGTTTTATTTGCCTTCGTACAGACTACTGGAAGTTGCAAATCCAATTCCTGATGGATCAGTCGCTTGTCGCCTGTTGTCGCCGAAAGTCGGTCGCTCAAAGTCTCTTGCAGTGGACGCCTGCAAGCAAGGTTCTGTGCATTAGGGTCAATCGTTCCTACACACGTGACTTCGCGCTACTCGTTAGTCACCCAAAGTCGCCTGCAGTGGACGACCAGCCTAAGAGTAAGCGCTAAGCTTATAGTATATGGATCAGGTGGCTTTTCCCCAGCACCGCCTGCTTCCTATACTATATGTTGAGCACTTGATGTTATGCTGAGACTTGTCATTAAAAAATTCAAGCTCTCCGTCTGACAGCCTCAGCAACGCTCAACATATAGTGTATGATGTGGGCAGCACTGGAGAAAAGCCGCCTTCTTCCTATACTATATGCCGAGCTTTGTCAGTAGCGCAGGGGAGCCGGAACACTTTCATGTTTTTCGTTAATGACAAGCCACAACAGCACTCAACATATGGTATATGAAGCAGACGGTTTTTCCACAGCGCCCGCTGCATATACTGCTGCATATGTTGAGCGCTGCAGAGGCTTATCATAAAAAAACATGAATGTGTTTCGGCTCCCTGCGCTATTGGCAGATCACTGACAAGCCTCAGCAGTGATAAACATAGAGTATATAAAGCAGCTGGCTTACTTTATCGCCCAGAGTGCCAATATAGGTAGGTACAGCCCTGCTCTCTACACATTACACTTTTACCCCATTCTGGTATAGACCTCTGCCAGGGTTGTCTGGTTTAAACCAATTGTATAAACCAGCCATGACTTCGCTAAGCCCAGCCAAGTTATCTTAAGGTATTCCCTATTACTGAACAACTTCTGACTGCTCAATCATCTTCAGCTAGTGCCTGAAATGTTTAATGGCAGCGGCCTGCCCAGTGCTAATGCTTAACTCCTTCTTTTGTGTGTTTGTTTCTCTGGAAAGTGCATTTACATTTTCCATTGTGAATTACTATTCAGAATGATAATTAATAAGTAGGACTAATGCCTTAACATTAACTTGTTCTTATTTTAATTTGCCGCCTCAGGGAGTGATTAGACAGAAAGAGGAGGGGGATTTAGAATATTCGGGAGGGTGGGGGTAGGCAGGGAGAGGAAAGGTCCAGGTGTAGTTTTTCTTAAGAAGGAAACTACACACGGTTAGATAAGGTAGCCCTATGGCACTCATGTATGCCATAAGGTACATAAAAACATCTGTCCACACCTAACGCACTCGTAGCTGTGAATACAGCCCTCAGAGAGCTGAGCACTGTTTTAAACAAATTGGCAGCATCTGACAGCTTACCACAGTTAGCTCTGCAAGGCAGTGGGGAGCCACAGCCAACTAGGCATCTGTTCTGTGCATGCACAGTATGGATGTTGTTCTGTGCCTGTTAGTGAGCAAGACGTTTCCCCATCCAGCATTCTACAGGTAATAACTTAATATTAAATGGCATAAAATGTTTTGATGCACCTCAGAAGTAGATGACACCTTGAGCAGGTTGCTTTTCTTGACATTTGAAATCATAAAATACATATAATAACAATAAAGCATAAATGTGTATCTCAGGTATCTGCGATACTTTACTAAACATTACGCTATTTGGCAATTATAAGTCAAATTATGCAAACAGGAAATGGCTTGGTACCTGCATTCTTGTTACACTGTAACATTTATATGTGATAGACAACAAATGGTTCTAATACTCTTGGATCTGTCACCTGCGAATCACTTGCAGGCTATAACTTCTAATGTGTGTGCATGCGAGAAGAATAGGCTTCTGAAGAACACTGGTACTCACAAGACATCTAGAAGTGTGTCCTGCAGGATCATTGTGATGAGTAACAATCCTTAATAGTATTTGCATGGTTTTTATTTTTTTATGAATTATCAAATAGATCCCAATATGTATTATTGGAATATACTGCAAATTAAGTATATAAAAAAATTCTAATAATCGTAGCAGAGCATTTCTGGTAAATTTATTTGCTGTTTAAAAATGTATCCTGCCCATTTAGTACAGTGATTATTGGCCCAATCATCCAATAATTGGATGATCTTGCCAGTAATCACTCAGCTTAACTGCTGCATGTAATATAGACTGTAAGGGATAACAATAATGTGGAAGTCTAATAAGGAGATTATTGCAGCAATCAATGCAGGTGATGATTAATGCATGAATGATAGTTTTTGCAATGTTCTGTGTGAAATATATGCATATTTTGGAAATGTTTTTAGTTGTATGTAACAGAATTTAGAAACAGATTGCTTGTGGAGAATAAAGGACACTTTACAGTCAAAGGTAACAACTAGGCACAGCTTTATGTGTAGAGATTATTTCAGTGCTCTGTGTCAACAGAAATAGAGAAACTGAATAACTTTTTTGGCAGATGGAAATATTATTCATTCTGTTATTGAAAGAATAAGTTTGAGATGGTGAAATGGCAAAAAGACATTCAGTTTACATGATCCAACACAGCTGGTGAGAGATCAGGAGTGGATTGGTAAGTTTTGTGTATAGAGATGATGCTGAAATCCAAAT
Source organism: Limnodynastes dumerilii (assembly GCA_011038615.1). NCBI lineage: Eukaryota > Metazoa > Chordata > Amphibia > Anura > Limnodynastidae > Limnodynastes > Limnodynastes dumerilii. Next base: position 52,862 of record WWET01000034.1, read on the forward strand.
TACTTTTTTTAGTTGTCCAAGAGAAGTGGTATAGATAGAGAAGAGCAATGATCCTAACACTAAGCCTTGTGGTACTGCAACAGATAGAGGAAGAGTAGGGGAGGATAAATATTCCTTTTAATGTTAAAGTTGTAAGTTTAAATGCTAACATAATGGTCCAATATAGGTTGTTTAGTGTTGAGCGTCAGCCACTTCCTGGTGCAAATATTTAGCTGTAAACTCAAATGACTTACATCTGTGTTGTAGTTTAGATTGAGCTCACTTGCGTGAGTAAATTGTCTACTTCACTTCCAAAAAATGCCCCTCCAAATAAGAGTTGGCGACTATTGAAAGCTTCCGGAAGGAAGCCATAAATTACTGCGAGGGGCGGGGCTTAATGACGCGATTTATGCAAATCACATAATTAATCCCACCTGTAATCCCACCCATGTGATTACAGGTGTTAAAAGGGATGGATGGGACTTGACACCATCAAGTCCCGCTCATCCCTAGTAACTCTAGGAATTACGCGGGTGTTTGTTTGGGTGTTAAGGCATGCAGGAAATTTGCCGGTTCTCCCAGGATACCGGGAGAACTGCCCAAATTTCGTGAGTCTCCCAGATATTCCGGGAGAGTCAGCAACTCTGCTCCAAATGCAAGTGGTCACTTCTGAAAGTTGCATTCAGGTCAGGATCGCCATAATTACTGGTGCATTTGTTCTTGACTTATGCGGTTCAAAGGTACGCATAAATAAGCTACGCCACATTGAGTGTACATTCGAGCCTTGATTAGACCCTATTTCAGCAGTATCTTAATTCATTGCAATTTGCCACATTTCATATGAATGCAGCCTAGATGACACCGGAACTGCAGGCAGTATTAGTGGTGCTCAGTTCATTTCCCACTGGTGGTGATGGGAACAGACTTATTGTAACTTGTATCTATTGATGTCTTTGCAAAAGCAATTGACATGGCCAGTTTAGTTCCCAGCAAGGATTACATTCATGCACAGCATAGTGCTTTTGTAGCTGATCTACATGAAAAGCACATTTAAAAAGGGAACAAGCTGTAGGTTTTAATGCATTTACATATCTTAATGCACAGTATTCCTTCCCCGAGCATTAATGTGCCAGGTGAAATGATGCTCTCACACAGTTTCAATGTTTTGCTACATTTACAAATTAAATTAATAAGAACTAGAAACCTGTACATGCCTGAAGCAGAAGGCTGTGTAAATGTCTTTGATGCAGTGATTGCTTTCTTAAAAACATCAAGGTTAATGTATAGTCAATGAACACGTGTGAAAATATCATAATTCTAATGAGTCAGTGCCTAAAATGGAAGTTCTCTGGCGCTATTTTTCATTCAGTAGACACACAGCGGGTGTAAAAATCCTACAGCTGCCGCTCTATCAAATCATGTCATGAAAAAGAAGATTATTAATGCAGGGTGCCGGGTGAACTTCATTTAGAGCCCGTAGACAAGTCCTACAGGATGAGAGCTTTAAATGACATTCTCACTGCTTGGCAGTGATAAAAAGAGCCAGGGACATGATGGTGGGAGTGAAGATAACACCTCCTGTGTTTTCTCTCCAAGGGTAATGATGAAGATGTAAGTGTAATGGGAGAATGGCAGGAGTGTCAGTGGCAAAGTGAGGAGATAATCATCTCTCACCTCCTGCAGTGCTAATTAGCTCCACAAATGTGTTATGCATCTTACTAGGTGCTAACAGGCAGATAAAATAAACATATATAATGGTTTTATTTGAATACCAAGTATTGTACAATACCCTCTGTGTGCAGATCCAGACCTACGTTCCCATCACGATTCGCTAGCGTGTTTACTATGCACTCCCCTAGGCCCTCCCCTCGCTCATATGTACTTTGGCCATTTTACACTTGCCAAACCCTACCTTAACTTTTCAAAGCATAAGTACTGACGTACGTAAAGGCTACACGTATGTAGCTACCTAAGCACGCCCAATACCGTATGATTTAAATGCCTCACCCCGCCTCCGAAGCGTAATTACGGGTGTCATATGGCTGTCACACCCCTTCATTCGTAGTTACGCTGTTGATACGATGCTGGTACGTACATTCAGAGCTACATGGTGTAACATCTGCCGCGTGCATGCGCAGTACATACAAAACAGCGTTTTTACGTCACCGGCTAGCGTACTTAGTTCTGGATCTACCCTAATGATCTCACAGGGTCCAATCTATGTACCAGTGTATATGCACATTAAAGTGCACAAAAAGGAAAATAAAACGCTTTGGGGTCAATTTACACTCATAATAATGTGGTGGGACTGTTCCACTGTTCCTGACATATTTTTCTGTGGAGCAGCCAGAGAATTTACAAGGAGACCTTAGTTATATGCCCTGTGCAGCTCCTGCAGTCTCTGTCTGTTGGAGCCAGAGCCTGGACTCAGAGCCACCCCTAAGGGGTTTGAACCGGGGCCTGCAGTAGCAGCCACAGCCGCCTGCTACATTAGCTGTGGCCCGATCACTGCTACTCCCCGGCAACATCTACAGAACCGTGGCACGCAACTATTATAGTGTAGCAGGTGGCCGCAACTTTGTAAGAGAAGCTGACGGGTGTCGGTACTTAGCACAGTTTATGAACAGCTAATAGCTGCTTATAAATTATAGCCAAAGAGGCAATACTTCTTTAAACAGTATGCAGGTTGTGTATCATAAACATTTATAGAATTCTCTATTTTTGTTTCCTTCACAATTTTTTGAATAGAACTTTCCAAGCCACTTCACCCACTACATCGTGGTAATCAAAATAACAGCTTTTTACCAAGCTTTTTCATAACCTTTCCATGAGCACTTGTGTATCAGCAGCAGTGTCACTTTCAGCTTTTCTATGAAGGTAAAAAAAAGGGCATTGATGAAATAAGGCTTAATAAACACTGGCAATTTAGCAATTTATAAATGCTGATGTTGACGTTTTCTAATGTTAGAGCTGTATACACCCCTAGGTGAAGCTAGACACTACTTTTGAGGCACAGGACAAACCCCTCTCCTATATTTCATAGAGAGAGAGAGAGAGAGAGAGATACAGGGGAAGAAAAGGGGGACAGCTTTGATGGGCCCTGAGGTTCAGAGACCCCTGCAATCCACTATTGAGGAGGGATGGGGGCCCCCAAAAACATGAGTGTACCAGGGCCCCAAGATTTCTGTTTCCAGGCCTGACTCTTGCAATTAACCAGTAACAAACCATGACATTCTATCTTTAAAATAAAAGTCAGAGAATTTGTTACATACATTTGCAGAAATGTGAGAGGCCACCAGCCACTTACAAGGCTTCCCTGTTTTGGTGGTCCTAACTCTAAAACTGTCAGAGAATTATCTATTTTCCTTCACAATTTTTTAAATGGTTGTTCCAAGCCACTTTGCTCACTACATTGTGGTAATCAACATAACAGCGGAATGGAAAAAAGTTGAAAAAATAAAATTCTTTGCATGAGGACTAATCAACACCAGTGTCACTTTCAGCTTTTTTATGTTACTTATGGTCTTTATGCTTTTTTGAACCTTCTACAAATCTCAGAGTGCCCCCATTGGATGGACTTGTATTAGCTAACTGCAACTTGGGTGAGCACCTGAGTACTTGTCCAGATTAGATGCATTGATAGCCACCCACTTGTGAAATATATATATGTGTGTATATATATGTGTTGTGTTATATATATATATATATATATATATATATATATATATATGTGTGTGTGTGTGTGTGTGTG
>WWET01000034.1:75829-89808 GCA_011038615.1 Limnodynastes dumerilii
TATCATATGCATGGCTCTATGTTATCCAATGTATTGCCTGTCTATAAACAAATAAAGAATTTATACTAGAGGGAAAATCCTGTAAGCAAATATTCACAAATCAATTAAGGAACTAGCCACAGTCCTGCTACATGGAAGGGAAACAGACCATGTATATTACCCGATCTCCTTCTAACTAGTAGTGTTCTGTTCACAGGATTCCATCAAAACCAGCTCAGCCACCCCAATCAGAAAATCCTCCAGAATACCAATATTTTATTTGATTCTAATTAAAAAATATACATAATTTAAATATCAGGAACGGTTTGGTAAGGTGATAAATCCCAAAGTGCAAGTCAATATAAAACCTATGATGGGTTTTGCCTGTGTTTCTGACTTAATCAAAGCAATGCTCAATTGCCCTGGATTGCCATATTATATGGAGAAAGCACATGTGTAATTATTATCCAATTCATAAAAAAAAAAAAAAAATTAGGGAGAATATGGTCTGGTCCTAATATTTATTATTATTATCGTTTATTTATAAGGCACCACAAGGTGTCCGCAGCGCCATACAAAATACAGTACAGACATACAGGGTAGGGATGGACAGCATAGTATGTATTAAATACAATATAACTATATAAATATCACAAAAATACAATAAAGTGAAGCAAGCACAGAACGCAAGGCAAATTGTGAGGTGTCTTAGCTTGTAAGATCAGGTAGCAGAGGATAGAGCACAGTGAGAGGTTGAGATGGAGCCACCAGGTGGGGATTGGGTAAAAGGGTAGCAGAGGGTGACAAGAGGGTACAAAGTGAGGGGGAGTGGTGGAGGAAGGAACAACACTAGGATGGAGGGCCCTGCTCATGCGAGCTAACACACTATGAGGGAAGAACTTACAGAAGACATAAGGAGAGGGAAGGAAGTGGACTGCTGGTGGGATTTATAAGTAACTTCTTTAACACATTAAAATAGTAGTTTTATATTGAAGGTAGTATACAGTGCATTAGTAGAGCACATTACACAATGGACCAGAGCTTGTGTCAGTGCATCATCATTCCCTCCTGCTTCCCTATTGCAGCACTGGCCATTACCATCTTCCTCTATGTCAGTATGCACACAGTTGGGAAGTCACGCCCCTTTGTTGAATTTTCAAATTTTTTGGTGAATTTTTCAATTTAAAAATTTTTTTCAATGTGGTGGTGGTGCTTCTGAGCAACCAGAAACCCCACGGTGTGCGCTATTCTAGGAGTTCAAACAGCATTTGCGACGGTGACTCCCACGAGGGAGCCACCTCTGCACATCCATGACTTCCTGTGAGGTGGATTATTTGTATTTTTCAGTATTTTAAGTACTTTAAGCAAATAAGATGGATTGTGGTGGGGGCAGACAGTACAAAATCAATGAAAACATTTTGTGTTACATTGTTGTACTTGGTAGAGAAATAAATTTCTAGTCCTGCTTCAAGAAATGTAATTAAACCCTTTACACTCATAGAGGAAACAGATGTCACCACATTCTCATGATTTATTTAAAATGTAGCGGTACTTTAAAGCTATGAAAGAATACTATTTACTGTTATATAAAGGCTCTGCATTACAGAGCATCCTTACCTTTCTGCATGTTAAAATGGTCATATTTCGTTCACATTACTGTTTTGCAAGTGTCAGAGGACTGTGTACCTTGGTATCAATGACAAACTCCTGTCACATGTACTTGTGTTTACTTTACAGTTAGAAATGCCACATATGATGTGTTAATGCTTCAATTTCACTGCCTATAAAAAGATTGCAAGGTCAGGGAAGATAAGTTATAAGTGCTTTTGTGGTAGCAGCTTCAGTTATAACTTCGCAATAGATGGAAGATGGCAGCCCACAGAAAGGTATCTGCAACAGTTATTGTGTGAGAGTCATTGACATTTCTGTCTTTGAGCTTTAGATCTGTAAACCCTGAGATACATATTTTAGATTGAAGATTTGATATGGAAACTTCCTGCCTGCCACAGATAAGTAAGTGCTGCTCTCTATTTACCCAACCCTTATACTAGTTCTTACCCTAACCCTTCTCTCCATTCTCTAACCCTTCCTTCCATGCAGCCTGACCATAACCTTCCCCTTAAGTGATTCATCAACTTCCTGCAGCCTACCCTAAGGGCTATATTTCCGGAATTTTTTTTTCCCCCCAAATCGATGCTGCTCCAGGCTCCCCTGTGCTTGCGGCGAGCTTGGAAGCTTCCCCTTTAAAATTTGCAAAAACTCACCCCTCCGCCAAGGTCCCGCGATGTTCTCTGCCCGCATCACATGCCACTTCATATCGAATGAAGTCCTGCGCATGCGCAGAGACTTCACAGCCGGACTTAGAAAATTCCAGCCCAAATATGAAAAACCACTGCGCAGTCGTACACGTCTCCCGGACAGGTGAGTTTTGTCTTTTTTAATGTTATTTTTAATGTTATTTTAATGTTTTTAATGTTCTTCTTGATTTTTTTTGTTTATCCCAGCGGTCTCCCCATACATGCCCCGCTTTTTAATAACGGCTATTAGGGGTAGGAAAAGGGAGGAATATGGGGAGATTGCTGGGATGAAGTCACTAACGCCATCCTGAGATGGCGCTATTTTTTCCTTCGGTGCCGAATAAGAATTTTGGCACCGCGGGATAGTAAATTGTAATTAGTGCTGGCACCCGTTAAGATCAACGGGCCAGCGAATACATATGAAGTTAGTATGCATCGCCATGGAAACAGCAGATTTCCATGGCGAATGCAGCTTAGTAAATTTTAAAAAGTTCATTTTCAGGTGATAATGAGCGTTTTAGTGTTAAAACAGCCATTATCACCCGAAAATTTAGATAGTCAATAAAGCCCTAAGTCTCCACCCCCTCCTCGCGGCCTAACTATAAAACTACCCAGAGGGAGAACTAGCGAGTCATGGGCTCAGGTGCAAAAATATGCTTTGCCCGCCTTCCCCCCCATGATTTACAGGTTTTCTTTGTATAGGTCTATTATTTGTGTAATAGCTATGTGGGTATAATATAATATAAATAGGTACCAATATTTTAATAGGCAATTACAATATTGGTGACTATTTTTATTATATTATTTGTGGCAATTACACAATTTCTTAGTTTAGTCAGATATTAAACTATCAGGGAGGGTGCTGCAGATGCCACTTTCCCTGGCAGGAATATAATAAACAAAATTAAAGGCATAAAATGACTAAGAAACTGTAAAAGAAAACAGACTAAGCGGTGTTACCTGCACTCATCTTGCAAGAGAAGAGGATTTAGTGCTCTGTTTATCTGCTGCTGTGATCGTCTCTTTACAGTCACTTTGGGTCACATGGAGCATGGGAGTGTGAGTGCCGGTGTAACGTTATGATGTTGTGTGGGGTGCTCTGCAGAGAACAGGGGCAAACACAGTTGTATTTTTGTATAAAAGTGGGGTTTACAATGCTTGTGGCATATATTAGGGGCCTGTACATGGCACATACTATAATAAATATATGTTGTTTATATTATGGATTGGGAATTGCACACTATATACAGTATATAGTATGCCATTCCCAGACCCCTAATATAACCCACATGTACTTTATACTGTGCCATTCACACACCACTAAAATACCCCACATATATTATAGCATGTTCCATTCCCAGACTGATAATATACCCCACATGTACTTTATATACTGTACCATGTCCAGGCACCTTAATATACTCCACATGTAATTCATGTGGGGTATATTAGGGGTTTAGAGATGACACTCTGTAAAAAGTATGTGTGGGGTATATTAGGGTTTCCAGGAAAGACACACTATAATATATGTAGGGGTATACTAGGAGTTTAAGAATTACACTCACTGGACCCGATTCAGTTAGCCTCTCACCCGTGTATTTTGCGGTGCAAAGCTAATTGTGCAAATTAATTTTTTCTGATTTTTATTCACATCTTATAGAGACGTGCATAGAAACAGCTACCGTAATAGACCGCGCACCGCAAACTTTTTCCCATCTATCGCAGGCCGCGAACCTAATTGAATCTATGTATGTACAGTATGTATGTACACCGTTGTGAGGCTAGTGCGCATGGGTTGGGAGCAGAGCTGCACACTTACCTGCTTTGCTGAAACCCCTGAGAGCCTCATGCAAGATGGCATAGGCTGGTCCCTCCTCTGCTACCAAGCAACATATGGTCTCTGATGCTAGGTAGTGGAGGAGGGACCCACCACCGCCATCTCGTCATTCAGCACCATCCTGTATTTAAGAGTGATGTTACCGGACTACAAAATGTCTGGGGATAGAGTGTATAGCATCACTTCCACCCTACATTCCGCCGACTTCGGGATCAGTGATCATTGTAGACAGGCTTCCGGTATGGGCTCTTACACTGCCATAAACCTACTTTAAGTCTCCTGCATATAACGTACGACTGCTAAAATGTAAAATTTAGGTACTCACCTATCTTACGGAGTTTAGATGGCCCGTCCGGTTGGATCTGGTGCATGCATGAGCGCTGGCAGAAAAACATAAGGACCTCTGAATCCAGCCCAATTATAGTAGTAATAATAATAATAACAACAATAATAATAATAATGCATAGATTTTTGCTAGTTATAACTCCATTGATTATTTAATATTTAATTTATCCTAAATGTCATGCTGGCCAATGCCTTCTATGGAAAATAATAATCCTATTTATGAACAAATGCTATTATTTTCAAAATACAAATCTCTTGCAACTCTAGTCAGGAACATTTCTGCAGAGATATTACTGAGCTGTTAAGGAGTTGGCTTCTCTTTAGGCACACACCATTTTGTGCTCAGGCATTGTGTTTTAATATGTCTCCAGAAACACTTAACATATTCAAAATGCTTTTGGCTTGTTCAAGTGAATATAATTTATTTGATGCTTCAACCCAAAAGTGAAGCTGAGGAGAACAGACAATTTTAAAAGACTGTTCTCTGTGACTGAAATACCATTAAAGTACATTAACTTAACAAACTGACAAGTAGACTGGTAGCACTATAAATTAAATGGCAGTTTTTGCCGATCCTAACGATTGAAAAAGGTAAACTTTTTTGTAAGTCTGGAGCCAGCCCTATGACTTTTTATTTTAATACCCTTAACACCACAAAAAAAAACTTTGCTTTGGGAAAATGCATCTTTAATAACTGCAACAGTTCAAGGAGGATGATATGTAAAAGTCTCCATGACCTTTTTGAATACAGTTATAGAGCTATAGTTTTTATTTTATTTTATTTTTTACTAGGAATTGATCTGATAACATATGGTACATTGTATTTACAGTAGACTTTCCAAGGCACAATCGATAAGGATTATGGCGATAAAGGTAATCTCCCAAAATCCAGTCTTACAAAGAATGCAACTTGGGCTGGATTTATGTGAAATAGGACCTGGACTGAAATCCTATGAAGTTTGGGACTATAGATCACCTATTTAGATGGGCAGGGTGTCAATTTTCCCCTAGAGATGACATTTGTAGCAGCATCTTTGGCACCATGCAGACATTATTTAATACAACATACATATATTAATATTTTTGTGAGTTCTGATTTGCAGTACCAGAGATGATTCTGTTATAGAGAATTGACAAGATCATAACAGTATTTGTGGATTATTGAAAGGGTTTTGAATTCACAAGTGTGTAAGTGCTCTGCACACACCAATGTAGAAACATGCTCTCTAATAGTTTAAGTCCTGCTTTTCTGATACTTTTATATTGGGCTTTTATTGCTTTATATTTCTTAGAATAAAAGTGTTACAGCCATTTAGCCATATTACCTTATCTTTACTTATTTTTATTGCTGAAAACCTGGAGAGACATTATATATGCAATTTGTATTGGACTGTGCTATACGTAATTAATTGTGATATATTTTTCACTTTTAATTGCATACCACCACTATTCTTGTGATACAGCCCTTGATATATCCCTAATTTTTTTATGTGTCATCATACATATTTTGTTCCATTTGTATTATGTTTATGTAAATCTACTACCCATTGTCAGTTTTCATGTAAGTCAAGGATATCAGGCACTATATAATCTGCCAAATAAACGATGAAGAGGTTTGCTTTTCTTTGCTGAATAGCAAATCATATAAATGAGTAGCATGATTATAGCATTTACAATGTTCCACCATACATCCCTGAATCATTTGGTACCACTGACAAGTTCCAAAAACAGAAATGACAAAATATGTTACTGATTTCTCTGCAGGGCATTTCCATTTAGTGACCTCAGTTAAGCAACATGTTTTGAATAACCTAATGTAGCTTTATATTTATTAATGTGCAGAAAGCAAATACACAGCTCTGTACTGCATTAATATGGCCTTATTAGAGATTGTCTTCAGTCATATGTTCTCTCTTCTAGACATCAGATCCCTGCTGGAAGCATGTGAGAGAGAATGTGCAGTATCTGGCTGACCCCAATACTGTAGCACCACAAGCAGAGGTAGGCATTTATCATTTGTCCATCCACCCGCAAGGTTGTAGTTTTACATTAATATTGTGCAAATAGTAAGATACATTATTACTCACATTTTAACACTGGCAGCACACAGCAATTCTTTATGCTGATTGCCCAAGATGGAAATATCCAGCACTCTCATATGCAACTACTGAGCTGCTTGTCTGAAAGGTAAAATATCCAGCAACTGATTCTTTTGCACATGATCAGACGTCACTGGTTTAGACTCTGGTGTTTTAGGGAACCAGTGCAAAGCTCAGGATCACATGAATGAGAGCATGTATACTAATGCCAGTAATACCTCTGTAATATAAAACAAGCAAATTGTAATGCGTACACTAACTAGTTTCTTATGAATGAATATAATCCCCAGTGAAATCATCAGAATACATTTGAAAACAGTCTGGGCACAATGACATTTTGGCACTATTGTTGCCAACCCATTGCCAAATATAATAAAACTCAGAATTACAGTCCCAGTGTAATGTGATCAGAGCTTTCAGCTGAGCATCACACCTGTCAGGATAGACAAATAGCATCATTTTGTGTTCTCAAGTCTAAGATTGTAGTTTGCTCTGACTTCTGGCCCCCGCTCTGTGGACTCTAATTCTTCAATGTCATTAGTAATTGTTATAAATTTCCAGCACAAGTCAGGAACTTCCACATCTGCCAGAGCTGAGATTTAAACGTGACACTTTGTGGAAATGGTGCACATAGAAGCATCAATGTCAATGAGGAGTGTGCTAAACTTGGAGTGTTTTAGTTATGACAGATTTTATACTTCTAACATGTGGTACTACAGAAATAAAACAATAACTTTTTATAAATAGGGCATCTCTACTAAAACTATTTTTTATTAAAATGGAGGAGATATGGCCATTGGTTAACAAAATAACAAAAAAAACTTGTTGACATGGTGACAGAACGTGAGTTTTTATCTGAGGTGTCTCCCCTTGGTTCTGGTGCTATATGTATTCTTATATATCTTATAGTAATCGTGAAAGTTGCTTTACAATAAATTGTGTTTTTAATATAACTACAATATATTGTAATGCAAATGTAATACATATTGTAATATAAGATATACAATAAATGTTTAAGCGAAGAAATCTGGACTGAATTCACATGTAGTCATAGGGCCGTATTCACAGATTCATTTTCACGTGGAGTTGCGTGCGTATTTTTAGGATCGGATGACCTGCGCATGTGTAGTAACTTTATTTATGCCGTTTAAGTTGAATTTACGCCCAGAAGTCCATTAGGCACGTGCTTGGGAATCACACTTAGGGACATACGTGTGAAGGGGCGTGGTTGAAATTCAAACGTTCAAAGTTGCATGAGACAGGGCGGGGGGATGCATTTAAATGGGCATTTGAGGGCGCGGTTAGATAGATACGCACTTTCGGACCTTGAAGTACGCCCATAACTATACATGTAGATATAAGGCCCTATGACACTCGTAAGTCAACGTCAGCCTGTCAGTGTGAGGGGAGTGTCGGGTGTGGTCTTGCTACTTGCGTGCGTATAATTGCGTACTTTTTAAAAACGGATCTCTGAATACGGTCCATATATTCCTACGGTATCCTCGCTACGGAAGCTATCGTATGGAATTTGTGATCCACAACCCCGCATGTAGGAGAGCAGGGCACTTTCCCCAGCTCTCCTATGTGAGCAGGACCCTGTCTTAAGTATTTCACATGGAAAGCCTTCCGTTTTATAGGTAAGGGCTTAGCCAAGAGATTACTGTACAACTTCAATGCTTATGCGGGCGGGCTCAGATCTGCATGAAGCGCAGCATTGGTTGGCCATGCTCCATTGTGGAGATAATGGTATTGCGCATGCGCAGTACCATTTTCCAGCTGACCTCCACTAGGTCTGGTGGCGGTATCACTTGTGAATCCGGCCCTCTGGGTATAAAAAACAAAGCTCACTTTCCCTCCCTCCCCTCAGCAAACACTGGACAAGATCCCCTCCCTTATCAACAGGATTAAACATAAAAAAATTATATAGTTCTGTAATTCCATTCATCAGCCCTCACACATCTTAAAAATGCATTTATAACACAAAATAAGATTGGCAGCTCATGAATCTATTTATTTAAACAACTTCATTAACACAATGAAATCTAGCCGTTAGCATTTGTTTCCGTCTTTGAATAACTTCATAATCTGTTCCCCTTTACTCGCTATTATTGTTCTCAGATGATTGTTTAATGTGCATTCCCATTGTTTTTTTCGCATAACATGGTGACAGTAAAAATGTTACAAGAATAGAGAGAGAAAATAATAAGAGAATTTTCTGAAAAGATGTATTCGTTTTCATCTTCAACAAATCAAATATTATATAAACTACTAGCTGTATTAGTACTGTGCTCTCTCACTTTTATTTCCATACCTTTTTATTTTGCCTTACAAAGAAAAACTGATGGTTTGTGATAAAGCATATTTTCTTCAGCTTTTTTTTATTCTTTTAGCAGAATATATTTATTTCTTACTTAGGCTGCCTAAGGAACACACAGCCGGATACAACATTGAATTATGGTACTACAAAAGAGTACTAATTATGTATAGTTCAACCTGCCACCTGCGGTTTACTGTCACTACTTCACTCAGCACTGTCGATTAAATGTAGCACTGATTTTCTTGTGTTCTTTCCCCACATTTTGTCAAGTGTCCATTAGCACTGTGTCTATCAATACAGCCTCATCTTAAAGTATTCAGAATCAGATGATCATTTTCAAATGGCTAGTCAAGGTAACCTTTGCGGAACTTAAATTTGCTTAAAGAAAACTTGCACTGAATATTTTGCTTACATCATATCAATTAAATTTAGCAAAATATTATTTTATTCTACAAAATTCTTTACTTCTGTAGCATTTATTGAGCAAATATTAAAAAAAAGAGCTTTTTACCACTGGTTATCTTATATGTTCTTTATAATCATTTGCATTTCTTTTAATTAATCCCACACCACTTCTGGTTCCCACTGTTTAATATTATAATTGGCTAATCCATCTGTACAGCATGTTACTTAGTGTGCTGATGAGAGAAACTTTTCACAAATGTGTTTATTAGCTGTATTTTTAAAGCGAGGTAATAATGTATCAATAAATATGGTGTTTATAATAAACTTTGCCTAGTTCAATATTACAATCAAATGGACATATTCATATAGAATTATTTATTATACACCTTTTTACAGAGAATTTATAAAAGTAAAAGAAAAATACCAGATTACAATGTATCCTGTAATTTACCCATCCTCACCCGCCTCTCATTCGCTATTTAACTTTACACACTCACAACCATCACTCTCTCCCATCATCTTCCTCTCTCCTCACTCAGGGCCTGATTCAGACTTAAGTATGAATTAAATACGCACTGAATAGGAAAAATCCTCGCAAGTGCACACCCATGACACTCTCCTCGTACATACATATTTGTGCTGAATTCCGCCTCCATAGCCCTACTTTAACTTTTCCGTGTGTATCATAGCAAGGAGTTAGCTTACATAAGAACAGAAGTGCCTAACCCAGCCCATACTGTACAATATAAAGGCCTTCCCCCGCCCACTTTGCATAACCTCGTACTTTAGGAGTGTCATCCCGCCCATTCTTACAAGGTTCAGTACGTACGGAGCTTAACCCTGTGCGCAATGACTTTCAATGCATAACATCTGCCGCACGCATGCACAGAAAAATGCTACTCTCTGTCCCCCACCTGCTTAGATTGTAAACTCACATGAGCAGGGACTGGGATTTTAAGTAGACTGGGCCTGATTCATACTTAATAATGACAGCCAATTTAGGCACATGGCATGCGTAAATCTAGCAGTGGGAATGCACTGCACATGCACGAGGCAGATGTTACGCATCATAACACTGATCGTACGTAACTTGCACATAACTCCGTATGATAGGGTGTGACATCCCTATGCAAGCCGAAAATACGCATTGTGAGAGGAGGGAGCTATTTAAATTGTACAGTATGGGCCTGGTTAGGCCCCTTTTCGTATAACAAGGCATTACGCACGACCAGAGATTCGCAACTAAAAGTTAAGGTAGGGTTCTGAACACGTAAGTCAACTAATTAACTTGCATGTGAAGGGAGTGCATTATACATAGTAGTGCGTAAAACGACCTTAAGTCTGGATCAGGCCCACTTTGCTTTTTCCTAATGTTTTCAGTTGCTACTAAATTACCAGGCGACATAACATACAGTTTTCACAAATTGGCTATAATAATGAGGTTTCTTTGTAGTCATGCAGTAAAACGAGTCTCAACTGCAACTATTTTGGACTGGATCCAGACCTCTGCTACTGCTGTAGGCAGTCGGAATTCCAGCTGCAGTGGACTTCCGGCCACACAGTTAAATTTTCAACCAGGATGGAATTCTGAATCCAGGGGACACAGGGCAGGGATTACCACTTACGCGGTCGTATGGACTGCTGATCCGCATGTCAGTGTTAAGGCTGCCTTATGACAGCGTATCTGCCCTAAAGTCCACACAACAGAGGAGAGTGACAGTAGGAGTTTACTCCCCTCTTCTTTGCAGGCTTTAAGACCCCCGCATGTACGGAAAGAAAAGAGNNAAGAGTGCGGGGGTCTGGATCCGGTCCATTGTGAGCATCACATTGTTCACTGTCCTAGATATACACTATGGGCCTAATCCAGACCTATGCCTTCCGTAACTACGCTGCAGTTACGGATGAAGGGGTGATCCTAGGTTACGGACGCCGTAACTACGCTGCAGTTAGGAAAGGTAGGCGGGAGGAGGCAGGGAAATGAGGCAGGGAGGGAAGGGGTAAGTTATTTACGCTCCAGTCCGGGCGTAATTACACTCTGTTACACCGGCTGAAGTTAGGGTAGCCTTCAGCCGGCATAACAGAGTGTAATTACGTCCGGACCGGGGGGAGAGTCAGAGGGGGTGCATAGATGTTACGCTGTGCATTAGTACGCACAGCGTAACATCGTAACTCTGGATCAGGCCCTATGTGATTTTCATGTTATCGTACATCAGATTTTACATCTGATGTGCAGCACATAACATGCAATATCACAAAGCGACTAGCACTGAAACGATGAATCCTGTGTACATACTACAAGATGCTCATGAATGATGGTTGTATATCGGATGTATAGGCAAAATATTGTGTAGTGCGTTTCTAGCTTAAATCCATTGTGAGGAAATCAGTAGAAGTTTGTGTGTACTGTATACAATATAAAAAGAATGTGTAAAGCCCTTATAATATGTACAATATAATAATATATATGCAGAAAAAGTGATAAAAAGGTGGACGCTTAGTAAACATTAACTAAAATTTAAAAAAACGTATTGAGATATTTAGTGTGGATTATAACACATAAATGCACACAGTAGAAAAGTCTGTCGGCTGTAAAAATTCTATATCTAAAAATGTGGCATAAATTGAAAGGTGCTGAGTGGAATAGTGAAACCCCATTCACATACCCAAGTGAGGTATGTAAATCTTAATAAGTGTCTGCAACACAATAAAAAAAGTCAAAATAGTTTAAATTAGTCTCATGGGGCCTGATCCAGAATTAATAACGGCAGGCAATTTAAATACGAGGCATGAATAAGTCTGGCTGTGGGAACGTACTGTGCATGCACGTGGCAGATGTTACTCATTGCAACTCTGATCATACTTATACGTAACTCTGCATGATAGGGCGTGTTATCCCTACACAAGCTGAATATATACATTGTGGGAGGAGGGAGGCATTTAAATTGTACAGTATGGGCTTGGTTAGGCACTTATGTACAACAAGGCATTACGTAAACAAGAAAAAGTTAAGGCAGGGTTCTGAACATGTAAGTCAGCTAAGTTTGAGTGCATTGGGGTAGATCCAGAACTACGTGTGCCGTACGTTTATTCGCGGTGCGTATTTTCATGCACGTAAGTTCGCTACACTCCCCTCGGCACACCCCTTGTACGGACGTATTTTGTCAAGATACGCTTCCCAAACCCTACCTTAACTTTTTCACACGTAACCGCAGTCATATGCACACGTACGTATGGGCTGAACGAATTTACGCAGCTAAGCACGCCCATACTGTACACTTTATATACCATCCCCCGCCTACTTCACGTATTTCAGACGTATTTTCGAGTAACGTAAAATTGGCACACCCACACGTAAGTATTTACGTGACACATACGTGAATGGCCCATACGTTCACAATTACGCTACGTGAATGTGCGTATTTTCTATGGTGCGCAGTGCGTTCTAAACAGCAAATTTACGTCTCCGCCACGCGTAAATTCGCTTCGAAGCGTTGTTCTGGATCAGGCCATTATCCTTAGTAATGCGTAACTTAGGTACATAAAACGACCTTAAGTCTGGATCAGGCCCATGTTTGTAGATTGTCCAGTGTAGGTGATGTCCAATAGTAAAAGAATTCAAATGATCCGTTGATGCCGGGATTAAAGTGGTCTGACATTATGACGATCCTCTGAAGATCGGATGTTCTCCGGGTTGTAGTAGCAAACTTTAATCTTTAATAAAAAATTCCTCAAGTGTTATGCAGAGTCGTATATGTTAGGAATTGAAATGTTTGAAGGTAGGATAGGTGTCTTGATATTGAAGTAGTGGAGAGAAGAGGCTCTTCTCTTTTAGTAGAAACTTGCTTTCAAATTATGGTTTGTACTTAGTCTGGTGACGTTGGAGGATTAAATTCCTGTGGACGATCTTAGGATGCCTGCGTGGTATTTATCTATCTTCGAAATTCCCTGTGGATTTGGATGTAGAGAAAGGAGAGAGATAAAATGGTCCGCACATTGTATAAAATCAGTGCATAATGGGATTATTTTCTTTATTCCAAATATCAAATATGACACGAACAACAAAGATAAAACAATAAAAACATACCTTTTACATAATATATATGTAGAGGCTATTTTCTTTCACAAATGAAAGATAACACATTTATTTCTTGTCTGCTATGTCAAACTCTCTTTATTAGAAATACTGTGGGATAGCATTGAGCACTACAGTCTATGAAATTGATAACCAATTTTATTTATTTTTGTATAAGTATGTATGAAATGTAACAAGTTATGCTGGGCTGTGGTGACCTATATACTTCTTAGAAGCTCCAAAAACCTCTAAATAAATATAAACCCTATGAAGAAATGTATGGAAATAAATGGGAAGCGTCTGTCATTTACTACCATACATTTCTTCTTATAATTTTATTTGTTGCTGCAATAATGATTTATTGTACACGTGTATACTAGTGTACAAGTTCATGGTCCTCCACCCAACAGTATTAAGGGTTTTATGTTTAGTACTGTGGTACTATGGTATTTATTGTAAAAGCTCATTGTTCTTCAAAGAATAAACATAATAATTATAATCATCATTGTCATCAAAATGTTATCCCTTTGCATTGCACAATACACTTTGTTACCTAACAAACTCCCTTGAAGCCTATTTAGGCATATTAGAGTCACATGGCTAATATCGTTTAAAAATCCCTTATTCA
>WWET01000034.1:89849-106823 GCA_011038615.1 Limnodynastes dumerilii
AAAACAAGTACATATAGTAGCTAAAGCGGAAAAATGTCTTCATGCTAATAATTACAGCTGTACATTTTCATCTGAGTCTCAGTGTTTATACTTGGTCATTGGTCATAACCTACACTCGTTTTCCCTTATAGGTACCTGCAACCAAAGGATCAGCACTTTTATATGGTATGTTAGGTTATGTATGGTGGATAAAATAAATCCTACTAATAATAATAAAGAGCCTGTTTACACTACGGCAGCTGGATGGACATTCTAAGTAATAAATAGGATTACAATTATTTTCATTAATTTATACCTGCATTTACAGCCAATTTCTTCTATATATAAAAACATGTTATTGAATATATAAAATAATAAAATAAACATCAAAAAGATCCCAGAACATTTGGGACCGGATTCAGAGGTGCGCGTGTCTAAAGTACGCAAATATACGCATGCACATAGCAAAGCAACTCCCATGACATTCCCCTAGTATGAATGGGTTTTTGGTGGCTTACACTTCCATAGGGCACTGTACGTGTGTACTTATGTAAGTATGTTACTTACGTAAGTGCGTGCATGACTAACCGCGCCCCTCCAAAGCTCATTTAAATGCTTCCCCCCACCCAACTTCACACGTACGGAAGATAACCACGACCCCCCCGTACTTATGTCCCTAAGTGCGATTTAGAAGTCTGTGCCTAATGGACTTCTGTGCCTAAATCCTACGTTATACAATATGTCAACTTCATTGGGCGCTTGATCTGGTATCCAGATAGTAACCTCACTGTGTGTAATCAATATAGAGTCAGACAGCTGCTCTCAAGGATGACAAGTCCTGTAAAGAAAACATATACTAAAAAAGGAGAGTGCTGATAAGATTCTATGTAAACACAAACTAAAATAATTCAAACTTTAATATTATAAATATCACACTCCAAAAACACATATAGCAATAGACAAAATAAAAATATATCAAAATCCAACAGATAATATCCGATAGCAGCAAAACAGATAATGATGTATCAAATAGCAGCAAATTGATTGATGACCTTCTCAATATTTTAATAGTCCAGGCAATTCAATATACAGAATTAATTCCCCCTTAAATGTGGCAAGTGAAGCTCCGTCTTCAGAGCATCAGCAGTTCAAGGAGAGAGGAGATATATGTAGCAATCCCGGTTAATAAAATACTTGAGTAATTGTGTGATTTTGTTCACATATATTATGCTCCCAAATATCGGAACAAATATAATACATTAATAAAAAATAAATAATAATAAATAATAATAATAATAATAAAAATACAAATATCATGTGTACCATAGAACAGTTTCCTACATTTTCACTAAATATTATGGAATAGTACTATAAATACAACTAATGTATAAGCGTGTATTCAAATTATTACTTAATATTCATATATGTTTGTGGGTTTTTTTTAAATTAAGGTTCTAATGCTGATGAATTATATTAGGAGAGCTACTGAACGAGGGAGAATTCAGGGAGCTCCTATGTCTGACTTTCTCAGGCCTGTTTCAGCCCATAATTTGTCCCTCGTTGTCTGGGAAATAGAAAGAATAGATACTGATGCCTCTAGTAGTGCCCCCACATTGACATTTATTTAACCAGTAACCACTTTATGAAGACATTTCCTATTTGGTCTAGAATGTTCAGGAATTCCAGCCAAAGTAAAAGGCAGATATTTTATTTGTATATATATATATATATATATATATATCTGTTAGAGATGAGCAGGCTCGGTTCTCTGAGAACTAAGCCCACCCGAACTTTGGGAACTGAGACGAGATCCAAGCATGACTCGGATCTCCCCTCGCGCCTCGATGACGTCATCGAGGCAAAACCTCATTACCCCGCTGTCGGATCTCGCAGGGTTTTTGCATTGCTCACAGAAAGCAATGCCGTGCCGGAGGAAGGAACGCGTAGAAAGGAACGAGGCAACATCAAAGGTAAGTAAGGGGATCTGTTGTGAATACTGGGGAGAGGCTGGAGGGACATTATGGGAATACTGGGGGGCTGGAGACATATGATGGCATTACAGGCGGTCTGGAGACATATGATGAGGGATTCTGGGGGTCTGGAGACATGATGGGTGATACTGGGGGGCTGGAGACATATGATGGGATAAGAGTCTGGAGACATGTGATGGTGTTACTGGCGGTCTGGAGACATATGATGGGGAATTCTGGGGGGTCTGTAGACATATGATGGGGGATACTAAGGGGCTAAAAACATATGATGGGGTTATTGCTGATCTGGAGACATATGATCGGGGATACTGGGAGCTAGAGACAAATGATGGGTGATACTGGTGGGCTGGAGAAATGATGGGGATACTAAGGAGCTGGAGATATGTGATGGGGTTATTGGCGGTCTGGAGACTTATGATGGGGGATTCTCGGGGTCTGAAACATGGTGGGTGATACTGGGGGGCTGGAGACATATGATGGGGGATGCTAAGGGGCTGGAGACATAATGGGAATACTAAAGAGCTGGAGACATGGGAATACTGTGGAGAGAATGGAGGGACATTATGGGAATACTGGGGGTCTGGAGACATATGCTGGGGTTACTGGTGGTCTTGAGACATATGATGGGGGATTCTGGGGGACTGGAGACATATTATAGGTGATACTAGGGGTTGGAGACGTGATAGGGTTACTGGGGGGCTGGAGACATATGATGGGGCTACTGGGGGTTTGGCTGCAGTGCTATGTGACAAGGGGCTGCCACAAGAGGCGTGTACTGTATAGGGGTACTGCTTTACTGTGGTTGTGCTCTGCCTAACCTCAGTGTGTGACCGATTGTCTTTTTTGGGGACAGATTTGTGCAGCAATAACAATATGTGGGATAAAGCCCAAAAAATTATTTCAAACTTCTTTTGTCTCTAATATAATATATACTACTGTATCACTGTATAGAATGCTCTGCTCAACCTCAGTGGGTGACCGATGGTTTTTCTTTTCAGACAGATTTGTGTGGCAATCACAAAGTGACTTCTGTCGCTTAGCTTAGTCATCCATCCAACCTTTTGGCCTAAACTGGATTAAAAACAATATGGTTTAATGTGTGTAAGGTGTTCAAAATAGACTGGAAATGAGTGGAAATGTATGTTATTGAGGTTAATAATACTGTAGGAACAAAAACACCCCCAAATTCTGTGATTTTAGCTGTTTTTATGATTAAAAAATAAATAAAAAATAGAACCAAAACCAGAACACACTAGGGCGGTTTTGGCAAATACAATCCAAAACCAAAACCAAAACACAAAAAATAGCGAGGCGCACATCTCTAATATCTGTACGCAGTTGCCGGTCCGACCAACCCTATTTAGAAAGTGCCAGCTGAATTGCAGCTGTATCATTATTTTAAACTAACTTTAAATAGAAAATTCCTATTGTGAACAGGAACGTATTTCCCCGTTCCCAATAGCTACAGGCTGCGGCGGTTGTGGTGGGTATATTAAAGTTAGGCTGCTGCGGCTATGGCGGGTATAAGGTTAGGGCTTATGGGGAAGTTTAAGGTTAGGCTGCGGGACATGGAGGGTTAGGGCTTAAAAAGGGGAAGATTATGGTTAGGCTGTGTGAAATGTAGGGTTAGGGTCAGGAAAGGCTTAACACTTACCTCTCAGCGGATGATTCTGCGACTCCAGGATTTATATCAATTGTCGACAGTCTCCATTCAGAGTAGATCAAGGGTCTTTTGCAAAAACATCCGATAAATCAATATCTAGGTAGACTAGAGTCTAGGATATATAGACTAGGGTTCTGAAGAATATAGTGAAGAATGTGTGCCATACTTTTATACACCAGTAACATAGTTCTGCAGTAATTCACCATGATCACACCCACACTGACAATCAAAGAAATTGTGTTATTACATAAAACACTTGATTTCCATGATTTTACTTCTAGTGACCACAATTACTGCTAACATGTCCAAACAGAAATTCTGCCTGAAAGCACTTGGTAGAAATAGGCAGATAAAATAAAGATGTGTCTTGTGATTGAGCAATGAACCATTGAAACGACCAGGGAGAAAGCATGGATAGATGAAAGATATATAACTGCCTATGGCGACCTGATTGAAGCAAAGCATGTCAAACCCAATATGTCATATGACAGGTTTCAGTCTTTGTCAAAAACTGAACCACCAGACCATTGCTTTATTAAATCACAGACTTAGCTAACAGAAATATTAAAAGGGAAAATGCTTCCTTATGACAGATTGCTCATCATAGGAATTAAGCAGCTGTTATTGTGTAAAACTGTTAAGTCTGTTAAAGGCTTCTGGTTTTTGCCCAGCTTCTGTACCTTTTAGTTGGATTGTGGTTGTTTTTTTCCGCACTGCGCACATGTGAAATTCTGTGCTACTCCTTAGCATTGCGTTCCAACGTTTACAGGATTAAGAGGAATGACACATCCGACAAAGGTTAGGTTTGCAGTTGGTGCTCCCTCTTAGTTATTTTGTAGTATAGATGTGGTCATGGTGATCCAGACTTCTGTACCTCTGGTAAATTCCATGCTCATGAGTCATGAAATATAAAGTAGGCTCTGACCGTCAGTAGTGTGTCCATGAAAGTAAAACTGAAATGAGAATAAGCCAATCAGATCATCGGCTGTGGTGGCTTGTGTCCTTTAATCTGGGTACACACTTATACAATCATTCTTGAGATGTGATGGCTCTTACAATATCACTGACAATTAAAAGTCCCTATGAACATGCTGATTCAAACACTATACCACTTTACCAGCAGATCAGTGATCATCTCTCAGACCATCTACTGAAACAATCATGACTCCGTACACACTGTACAGATATCTGCGTCTGCTGTACAGGAGACTGCCAGAAAAGTTTTACAAACGGATGCACCTATATACATACTACCAACATTTGTCCAACATCATACCTTCAGTGATTGTGAATTTTAGGACCTTCATAAAACCAAATCATACAATGTGACATTTATCAGCAGAAATCAGGATCATTGGTGTATATACACACTTCAAATATTGTTCCAAGCAGTCTGAAATTGCATGAATAGCCCAGTAATTGCACATGTGCGTATGCAGCTTTATTTACAATACAGGTGTAACATAACATTTCATCTCAGCAGTTTATGACAGGTGCACCCAACCATAGAGAACAGACCATCAAATTACAGCTTTTACAATATTGTTACCATCAGAGAACCCTACTGCTATGTTTTCTACCTCCAAAATAGGAAAAGCATTTGTGACACTAGACTCTCTGCAAGTCACTTTCTAAAGCCCCAGTCGCTGTAAAACATTCAGTAGCAAACCCACAGGGTATATACATTATACTACTATGTAATTGCTTTCTTAAATCTGCTTCTATAGAATTCAGCTACACAAAGAATGTGGAATAGAATGCCTCAGTTAATGGGTTTTCCATCAGCTATCCACAGCAATTCATACATATATGACCACAGGTATTAACACTAGTTACATGATGCATGTTAAAATTGCATTTTTGAGACAATAAGTGACCTTATGATTTGAGTTTTATTCTTTCCAGCAATAGAAGTATGTTCTAAGAAGATCTGGAGCATCAGCCACATTTTACTCATGAATAGAGATAGCAGCTTCCAGTAAGCAACAGTTGTTATTATCTTTAAGGAGGATGGAAGTAGAGATGACTCTAATGTTTATGTAATGCACTATAGTACCTCTGTATTAAATTATTCCTGCTAAGAAATAATATTGAACTACACTTCAAGTACAGACGATGGATCTTTCAGAAAATGAGTCGGACAACAATTTTGGTGAATTAAACTTTTACTTTGACTGCAAATAGAGTTTTCTTCTTTGCATTATCTTTCAGCAAAAATAATCAATACAATTTATTATGTTAATTACAGTTGCAGAGAAATAATATTATTATTATTTTACAACCAAAACCTTGCTAAACATGTTTTCTTTTATCTTAAGCTAAATATCCTGTGTAAAGGATTAAACTTTTCACCTTTGAAATCTATTATTGAATTCAATAATACCAATAAATTTCTTTCCTCAGAGTAATTAAATAAGACCTAAATTTCTAACAGTTCTAAAACCCCTTAAACTGTATACCAGATAAACTTTACTTCACATATCGGGCTATTTTTTCTATTACCACCTCTAAGCAAAGTTATATATTTTTTAAAAATAATAATATATATATATATATATATATATATTTTTTTTTATTCAACATCTCAGAAGTAATGTTCAACACTTTGAGACTATATCACATTCACATATTTCAATTGCACAATCAACACTTAAACCATTTAGAATTATCTCCAGAATTGATAAACTTCCAATCTAACAGATAAATGATTTCACTTTTCCCCGTAGCCGATGCTTGATGACCACACTTCTCCACTTTTCCCTGCACTGGTCACTTTACAATAAATTTTACTTTAATAATGGAGATAACGCTGCTGTTAAGTTTTTTTCTTATTCAACATCTCAGAAGTAATGTTCAACACTTTGAGACTATATCACATTCACATATTTCAATTGCACAATCAACACTTAAACCATTTAGAATTATCTCCAGAATTGATAAACTTCCAATCTAACAGATAAATGATTTCACTTTTCCCCGTAGCCGATGCTTGATGACCACACTTCTCCACTTTTCCCTGCACTGGTCACTTTACAATAAGTTTTACTTTAATAATGCTGCTATGTAGAAGCACAAGTCCCCGTTTCAGCACTATTAATATTAGGCACAAGTCACTTTAATGATGTAGCTTCTCAGCGCTAATAATATGAGGCACAAGTCACTTTAATATTGCTGCTGTGTGAAGGCTCAAGTCACTTTAAGGATGCAGCTTTGTGGAGACACAAATTACTTTTCAGCACTTTTAATATTAGGCACAAGTCACTTTAGTAATGCTGTTGTGTAGAAACACAAGTCACCTTTTCAGCGCTATTAGTATTAGGCACAAGTCACTTTAATAGTGCTGCTATATAGAAACGCAAGTTAACTTTTCAGCTGTATTGATATTAGGCACAAGTCACTTTAATGATGCAGCTATGTAAAGGCACAAGACACTTTCAGCACTATTAATCTTAAACAGAAGTCATCTTAATGCTCTAAACTCATGTGTGCATGAGCTACTTCATCCATTCCTCATAGTCCAACCTTAAAGTTTCAACATTGTTTCAATGTGTGATATAAGTGACTTTGTTTCTCATTTGTTACCATTACAGGCCTTGTAGCAACTTATTCTCTCCTCCTTCACACCATTCCCAACCAGAACTGTCACACCTGAAATCCTGACGCTCTACACTCGTTAGATCACTATATCCGACCCTCCTATTTCTTCGTTTGACCGCGTCTCCCTTATGCACTAACACCGCTCTATCTCTCTCTCTTGCCTTTCTGCCAACAGTGTTCTTTCTTTTAATTTCACCCTCCGACTGTGCCTGCTGCTAACAGGTTTCGCTCCTTCTCCTCTGTGTCAATTCTCCTGACTCCTCTAACACTATATGATTCTCTCCGTCATCGCGACCTTTTCTTTTCCCTCTCCACAGCTGACTGACTCCAACTGCCCTTACCCGCTTTACCTCGCGCAGCAAAAGAAGCTTCCAGATCCCCTCGCGCTCGGCTCGTGTCCCCTCTCACTTCCGCACTGCGGCTCACGTTCTCACCACTGGTGGTTGCTATGCAACCACCCGCACCACTTAAAAAATCCCCTCGTGCCTGCGCTGCTGCAAACACCCTGACCCTACACTGGGGCATCACATTTAGTGCAGTGCTTCCCAAACTTTCTTAGTTCGAGGCACCCTTAGGGTCTGAATAATTTTTTTAAGACTTCCCTAAGTCAAAATCATTACTGAGCGGTTTTGGTTTTTAGATGTTTTATAGAAAAAGGAAATCTGTCTGATAATAAAAACTAAAGGCAGCAGGTACCTAGCCAGTATTTTCAATAACTTATAACTCTCCAATATTTTTTTAATCTAGTCATTTTCCTTTTTCAGACTTTCCTTCTACTTTCTTTCACCTTATGGCTGCTGGCTAGAATAGGAGGCTCCTTGTGGCATGCTAGCCTTTAAAGCAATGACTGGGAGGGTTCACCAAACTACCCTCACACATCAGCTTAGCACAGCCTTTCTCCCTGCAGCTCCTGTGTGCCTTCTGACACTGAATTCAAGACACCACTGTGAGAGCACCAAAACACACCAGGGTGTCTCGACACACACAGTTTGGGAACCTCTGGGATAGTTTTTGCATTGCAGCTTATTAATTGTCTATTAACTAATGCTTTGTAATTTACTTATTCTAAATTTAAATAGAACTGATTTAATTCCATATTTTTCACATCCAGAGGTGTTGTAAACAATGAAAGCTAAAGAAATAGCGAGATAGCAGCTAGCTATAACAAAAAACAGCATAAACCTAGTGTTGGGAAATTATAGAGTTTAATACAATGCATGTTCCTCTCCATATATATATGAAATTATTTATTTTCTTTATAACATTACTTACACACATGCACTTAGTCATCCTCACAGTCAAGAAGCTTAAAGATGAAACCTTCATTCCATTTGGAAAAAGAATAATATTATGGAGTTCTCAAAGAAACTGTGATGAAATATGTTTTGGCAATTCTAATTAGGGAGTGAGCAGATGGCACCGGCCTAATAAAATGACTCTCAAAACAAATGAATTTGCCAAGCTTAAATCTTTGATTACGTGCATGATTTCTCCATTTATTTTCAGTATAGTTTTTGATGTCCATGCCGGAAGGCAATGCCTCTTGAAAGTATAAAGATAAAATACGCTGGCCAAGCTAGTAACTGTGAGCAATTATCTCAACAAATAATAGTAAGCTATAACAATTTCATGACTCCTTTGGGTTTTGTTATAAAACAGATAAGTTTAAAACATAATCTGCCAGACTACCAAAAGGCAGACTTCTAACATGAAAAACAGACATTACCCTGATTTAAAATTAGCACTGATTTGTAATTTAATTACATTAAATTTAAATGAACATAACTGAGCAAGAGCAGGTCTAGCCTAGAAAGGTACATGTGTTTGGGACCAGAGTAATTTTAATGGTGAGCACATAGAATTTACCCAGTCTAATAGACTTGTCAGGGTGAGGATTTTTGACTGACCTGTTTTAACTACTAATAGATTACACTCCTGTCTAGCAATTAAACAGGAGTCGGTACCTGGACATGTTGAGTGGGACTTTCACCTAATTCCCAGATCAAGGAATGCAAGAAAAACATATACCTTTATCCTACTACTACTTCAGTGGAAACAAATGAATTAAAAGCAGCATTGCCTCAATAAGATAATGCATGCAATATAGTAAAACACAGAAGACAGTATTATAAGCGGTGGTAGTCATTTTCCCGGCGGTAAAAATCCCTCCACGAGTTTCCCTGCACTGAAAATCCCAACTCATAAATAATCTACACTGAAAATCCAGACACATAAAAAATCCCAGCAAAAAAAATAACCGACAATTTAAAATCCTTAAAATAATAAAATCCCTACACTGAAAATCCTGACACGTAAAAAATCCTGACCCAAAAATTACCGACAATTTAAAATACCTACAATAATACACAGGGCACAGGATGACAGGGCATCCTGCACTGGCATCCTTGGGCATGGTGATGCCTGTAGCACTACAAGCATCAGAACATGCTCTGCCCCGTAGTTGTTCTGTGAAGTCAGTCGGGATTCTAGCTGTCAGTAGTTAGTCATTGTCGGGTCTTGCTTAGCGGGATTTTTTTACGTGTCGGGATTTTCAGTGTAGAGATTTTATTATTGTAGGTATTTTAAATTGTCGGTAATTTTTGCGCCAGGATTTTTTTACATGTCGGGATTTTCAGTGTAGGTATTTATGTAGGGATTTTAAATTGTCGGTAATTTTTTTTGCCGGGATTTTTTATGTGTCGGGATTTTCAGTGTAGGGAGACTCGTGGACGGATTTTTACCGCGGAAACTCATGGAGGGATTTTTACTGCCGGAAAATAATACCGGACCCATTATAAGTGTTGCCTCAATGTAGATATTCCCAGCATCTAGCGCTAGTCCAATGTAACAAATATAAACAATATAGCAAACAACATGCAAGTATTTTCAATGCTGCCTGAATAAAGATATTTGATATATCAATAATAACAGCAGTAGAATGAAACTCAACAGTGCACATTAAGTCCAACAAAGGAAAGAATATAAATTGTGTACTTATCTATCCTTCGATGGCCACAAAAGTTTGTTCTGCAAATCTTCAAAATATCGTGTTCTTATTATTTCACTCATTGATATTCCAGATCATAAAAGTTTTGAGTCTAAAGTTCTCTTTGGAGTGTGGTCTTTATTCTCTGTTAGTAGAGTAGGGAAACATAAAAAGACAAAGACTGTAGTGTGATATATTGATTATTATGGTATTGCACTCACACTTTCTGTGGCTTCACAAATCTGTGGATTTGTGGGATATGATTGATAATTTTTCATTTTTAAACACTGTAGATAGTCTACAAATTCAGAGAAATTCACAGGGTGAGTTTTATTTATATATATAGTCTATAAATACAGAGAGATTCACAGAGTGAGTTATATATATATATATATATATATATATATATATATATATATATAAATAAAAGCACTCCCAGACTGGTAACTTCAGAAATATTTTTTTATTCCAATGTTTCAGAGGTAGTCAACCTCTATCTTCAGGGACAAACATATTTGTTTTATGTAGTGCTGTTTTTCCAGTAATATATATATATATATATATATATATATATATACTTAAAAATGAATGAAGCAGTGTATATCTATCAAAAACAAAAATGGAACTTCAACGCAAAACAACCGTAAGATTCACTTAGACTTCAAAGTTAATAGTCGTGGCTTATCTGTATCCAAGTAAGTGGTCCTGGAGGGTGTGTTATGTAGACAAACCCAAATTAAAGAAAAAGTATATAAAAAAGCAGGACCTGCACCTAGACAACAAGAAAGTAGCAGTACAAGTCTGTTTTAATTCTTTCCAGACGGATATGTTCATTTAGCAGAAGGTTCTGTTACGGACCCCTGCCACTTATCTTAATTTGCATACCGGATGTTTTATTTTAAAAAGACCAGACTTGTACTGCTACTTTATTGTTGTAAACTGATCCCTGAGGAAGTCACAAAGGGCTTAGGAGCCCAGACGAAACACGGATCTAAAAACGTTTTTCTGCATCGAAGGACGACATCGCCGGCACCCAGGGGCGTTTTACGAAGTGAGGGGGGCCCTCGTGCAGGATTTGCACATGGCCCCCCCCCCTTACCTGAGACAGGGCTGTCCCGATTTGCAGACCTCAAAAGGGGCAGGGCCTAACTGCGCTGTAAGCGAATAGAGATAGTCCCACCGCAGGGGAAGGGGGGCTCATTCGCCATCTATTTCTTCCTTCCGGAAGATCTTAGAGGGAAGAAATAGATGCCGAATGGCCCCCACTCCCTTGCCAACCCTGGGTGCAGGATGAATGCCACAGGGCCTCCTGTTCTGAGGGGCCCGTGTGCACTGCACACCCTGCACCCATTATAGATACGCCTATGCTGGCAACCAATACTCTAAGAGGATTAGAGCAAAGGCTACAGAAGTTGCGGTTCCCGGATGGCAGATAAGACTTACATGCTTTATTGATATTTGTTGATGGTACGTATGACATTTTTAAATATTTTGGAAGTAAATATTTATGATTTTAAATACTATACTATGATTGGTTTATTTTTCTTTCCTGCATGCCTTATTTAATGAATACTTGAGAATACCTCTATGTTATGTGTAGTCTTTTTGAAGATATCTAATATGCAGAAGATACATTGCTACTGACTTCCACTGTAATTTATATACAAATAATGCATGGAAGTGTACATTAACATAGATTTCTAATAGTAAGCTTTTGCCTTTTAGGAGAGCTTTGTAGATTTGCTACTGATCAGGAATTCAATTAAGGGAGAAAACAATGGCAAGAACCAAGACAGGATCAGGATGAAAATTTTCACTTTGTTATGAAAATCTGAAAAGTTCTTATCCAAAAAAACATATCCAGATTAGTCTATTGCTCATTCAATTATATTATTACAGCACATACAATATTCCTTAAGCACTTATGAAAAAAAAAATGGAATGCCGGCTCCATGCTGCCAATTAGAACAACTGTTGGACACACCCTGAGGGGGTCGTGCACAGGCTGTCTGGGATGTCACAACTCCCACAGGGAGCTAGTGGTCGTCGCTCTCATACTGACATCATCCAAGTACAGAAATGCAGGGAGTGCAGAGTCTTTTCTTTCTCCCTGCAGAGATGATTACATTGGAAGCTGCAGGGAATGAGAGTGAGCGCTTCCTGCATTGCTGCGCCTGCTGCTTAGGGCCCGCAGACCCCTGGACACAGAGGCGCCCCCAATTAGTTTTTCAACCCGGGTCTCACCTAAAGAAACCTATGACAACAGTAAACAAATCCCTTGCCGGGAGCTGTGCGCCTCCCATCACACTGTCAGGGCAGACCCGGTTACTGGAATTTCCCAGGGCAACCCTGCAGTTTGAAAGGGATGATCTCAGATGACTTGGCAATATCCCAGGCTGTAAGACCCGGGATATTGCTAGGGCACAGATGAGAAAGGGTATTATATTATCAAACTTACTTAATTACATGGGCATTACTGGGAGTTTAATGGTGAGCGATTTATGGGGTCTGTTTTTCTCATATGTTTATTTAATAAATTGTACTTATAGTATATACTATAGTGTATAGTAGAGTTTTTGGATATGCATAACATACATACAATACAATGTGTGGTAAAAAAAATTGAAACCCAGACATATGCAAGGAATGTCCTGTGCTACATACTTACCTGGCCTTACAGGTGGTTGCAGGATGTGAATGCAGCAAATGTGATGAGCAGGAGTCTGATATGAAATGTCCACAGGTCAAAATGTCTTTAGTTGAGTATTATGTTAGTATTTGATTGTAACATCTGTAAACTTAATGTTGGCGGTTTGTAAAAAAATATTCTAAAGTTTTCATGTTTTTAAAACTTACTGGGGCCCCTGTGCCAGTGGGTGGCCTCCCTTATCACACATCCTTAGATTCAGCCATGTTTACCCCTTTTAGTGGTCTTCTTGTGGCACAATGGTCAACATATAATGCTCCCTCCCTGAAAATGTAACTTCTCCTAACAGCTAAATGTGTTCTCAGGAGGTATGTGTACATTTGCCTTAAACTTTGTTTAAGCAATATACCTGTGTCTCCATAGATTATTGATAACCATTATCAGCAATACTATTTTTGTCTACCTTATTATTTTACAAGTAAAAAATAAGGTTATTTCCATTGTATTGGTTTACTATGTAGATTTTGGGTATTCTTAGTTAGTTACAACAGAAATGTATTTTGGGTTCAGCCTGGAATGCTCACCTCTGACAACTCATCTTTACAGGCTTTACCCACAGAGGTAGTAAATTCTCTCTCTCTTAGCGGTGCTAGTTTGACATGGGAAGAGCTAGTGTTCCATATAGATTGCAGCATATCTCAGTAATGTATCTGATTGTTTTTATGACTACAACTGGATGTAATGATGAGGTTTAAGGGGTAAATATTGTATGTTTTTAAAAGTTTAGGATTAGCATATTGGCCTGTTTAATTGCAAATAGAAGCTATCTATTTACAAAAAATAAAGGATAATAATATTAGTAATAATATGTAATTTAGAAGACAGTTTTTATAGATTTAATCACTGAATGGCGGTTGATGTAGTATAATCCTTTCCTGCCAGTAGGTGTTTCAGGGTGTTGTTCCTGTTAATGATCCTCAGCCATTGCAGTATGACATGTTAATTAGTCTGACATTTTCTGTATGTTTAGAAAGGCACATCTGAAACATTGTTATGCGGTTTTAATTTTGGTAATGCTATGTACATTATTAGAGATGAGTGAACCACTTTGGATAGTTTCGGATATCATTCAAATTCTGTTTCTAAAATCCAAATGAATCCCCAGCGTGGAACAGGAGTCATTACAGATTTTTGTCAGCTGGAACCAATTAGAAGGCTATTAAATGATATAAGCACTTTCCATTATGTTGAACAGAAACTGATTATGGCAGAGGGAAGGGCAGGCATAAATACAAGTAGACAGTATTCAGTTTATTTCTTTACTAAAACAATGATAACAACCAAAATTATCTACAAGTTAAATTGAGAAGTTCTTTTTTAAACTAAATTATATCAGCGGTAGCTAAATTGAAATGCTCCAGATTTCAGGGTCAAACAAATATGATTCTTTTTCTAAAATTCCCCTAGCCAATAGTGACATATAATGGATGTGAAAGGCTACCTTAACCTCATACTCTTGTTTGTGACTGTTTGCAGATAACCTTAAATCCCATGCAGTGACGTACTTGCCATGGGTACAGTGGAGAGCTGTCATAGGATTTCCGTAAAGGGAACCTGAATCTGCTGTCCACCCCTTAGCTTTCAAGGGTCCTTCTCTGTTTTCATAGTTTGACTGGAGAGAACTAACCCTCCCATGTCAGATGGATCTCCAGGAGGACGGAACTCTGGAGATCTGTTTTGTATCATTTGGCATCAGTGTGCGCAAATGTTGCAAGCAGGGGGACTTACACAAGCGATTTGCGAAAGTCCCATTGCGGACTTAATTGTGAATACAGTCCATAATGTTTTATATGACAGTTGAACAAGGTCACTTCATACAGGTAGATTTTATGTACTGTAAATATTTGATCTTAACCTTTGAATTGTGGATAAAAACCCTGTGTTCCATGAAGCCTTCATGGCAGTAAATAATGTCCCCTATGTTTTTCCTTTAACATCCTGTTTTTCTGTTAATGTAATATAAAAATAAGCAAAACACATTGTAGAATATTGCCCATTGGCTTCCTAATGCTTACTTTAATGTTTGTTTTCTTATACTTGAAAAGGATGTTGAGATGATGTTATGGTTCACCAACTTTATAATGTAATACTTGCTTTGAAATGAGACCTTTATTTTACTTATTACATTTTGCTATATACTGCATAATGCAACATAAAAAGGTACAACAATGAGATTGCACATAATAGCCATAATAGACTCCCAAGCCATCTGCTAGATTGAACCTCAAATTGCAAAAGTCTTTGTGGATGTTATCTCTTGTAAATGAACGTACAATTATATTGTACCTTATGCATTGACTACATCAACATGTAATTTTGATATCCACAGTTATAAATTCATATTTTCAGTGCGCAATATTGCTGACCAATTAAGTGAAAACTCCAAGCCACAGTAGAGCTAGAGTTTAATTTTCCTGTGCACTGTATCTATTTGCCAGCCCTTAAATGGTGAGAGTGAAAAAAAGAGAGAAAATTTATTTGCAGTTCTCTTCTCTCTTTGAAGTTCTCCTACCAGGTTAGACAGAAATGGGTGGGGGCCAAGTTGAGAACGGTCCTATTTCGATAGCAATCTAAAGCAATCGATCCCTGAAGCACCAAACACGGTGCTCCGAAAGGTAAGTAAGGATTCTAACCCCAACCCTCTTCCTAATCCTTACCCTAACCCTCCCCTTCTATTACCCTAACCCTCCCTTCCTCAAAGCCTAACCCTAACCCGCCTTATTCACCTCTCTGGCGATCCGGTAGTGTCAGCGGATTCGACGGTGGTCCTTCCGAAAATGAATGGGTGAGAATGCTGATCGCATACAAACCCTGAATTGGCTGCCATTTGAAATAGAAAAAAAAAATAGAAAAAGGTCTGTCTGTCTCTACCTCTCATAGGCAGCCATCGGTGAGGGTACTCCCAGCAGACAGGAATATCTGATTTGTCCATCCAGTGCTGAGTTTTTCTCCTGATATTATTGCCTCCATCATTTGCTATGGGGGGCAGTATCAGGTATATTCAGAAGGTAAGTAGAAGAGCTTGTCGTGTAAACTTTGCTCTCTTTTCATCTGGGGATGGCTCCTTAGTTCAGGATGAAAAATCTACATAGATCGTTTGTGATCAGTAACTATCATGGCTCTCTTGCAGCGTTTGTTTGTTTTTACTCTTTGAGGGATTTTAATGTTTACATTAACTGAGGAATAAAAACCCAGAAGGACAATATATGTATCTATCATTCAACCAGATTTTCACGTTGTCATCAGTTATTTGGGGTTTTTCGTTTATAAAGTACTTTTTTTCTTGGAACTTTGCAAAATTCCTGTATGAATGACATTAACTAGCTTATAAAGTAGTATTATATATTAACCAATATGAGCAACCAGTGGTTTAGTACATTACATTCATGCAATATCTTAATTGCTACAATATGGTATGTGTATGGCTCATCACCTACAGGTGTGTAAGATTGCACTGATTTTTCCAGCTCCCCTTAATGATCGCCACTTTCTTTCACCTCAGAGCAGTAACTGATGTCTCTTCTTTATCAACAGTTCCCCATATGAATTATTATCTTCTACATTTTATTGACAGCTTGCTGATTGTATTTGTTCTTTAATTCTGTCTATTGATTAGAGTCTATAACAGACATCTTTGCTGAGAGCAAAACTTACCAAGAAGTACTTTAAACTTTCATCAGAAGGACTAATACCCTGGCAGGTGATGACCTTCATTCATTCCTCTCAAATAATACCATACAAAGAGTAAATTACTCTACTAATGTATATTCAGCAACTGGTCCATCAAAATGAGAAGTTAAATACAAGAAGAGAAAAACATCCAAAACTCTTCCATTGCCAACTGGAGAATTTTGCTCTCAATTTAAAAACTACAGAAATATGAGTCACAGCAAGTTTTATTCAGTGCTGTTGTGAACCCGTTGCAGCTCCTTATAAATAAAAGATAATAATAAATGGGTAATGATTGTTTAGAGTTAGAACCACAGCTTTTTATTAATACTTTAATCAGACTTCTGCTGTGAGCAGCTGAGCTAGAGTTTTTGTCTTTAAG
>WWET01000034.1:106859-125154 GCA_011038615.1 Limnodynastes dumerilii
TCCCTCTTTGGAAGTACTTATGAAAAGTGCTTTAATGGAAAAGTAAAGTGCTCTTAGTTCTACTTCAGGTCCGGCAGCATTTGGAGCACATACAGTTTGGGTGGCAATAATTGTCCATTTTATGTATGTGTAGCAAACGGACAGTGCTGCTCTTAGTACAAAGATAAATGCACTGTGCTACTGTAGTCAAAGACGTTTGGAAATAAAGGGCACGATGACAGAGGAGGATAGCGAATAATGTTCACTCATAAAGATAATAGACTTGCATTCATTCCTCCCAGCCATAGTACATAAACTGCCTGAATAGCAAGCAGCTCATGTGGAAACATAAAAAGACTACAGCAAGGTGCTCCCTTCTTTTCAACTACGCTGACCTGGAAATTTGCCTCCTAAGAGTTTCACTGTAGATTTAATATGTTTTGTGCTTTTATCCTAAATGAATAAATTGACATGAGTGAAGTGATATTGGGCCGGATCCTGACCTACGGACGCCTTACGGCCGCCCGAGGTCAATACGGGCGGCATCGTAGTGGGGAGTGCATGTCCCGTGCACTCCCCATTGTCGGTAGTAAATCTGGACACTTAACCCTAACTGTCACGATCAGGTTTGCAGCCTTACAGCCGCATTGCTGAGCATAACGTCCCCTAATTAACATGTCTATCTCCGCCTTTATGGCGGAGATACGACATGCGTACTGGGGGGAAGCCCCCTTTTCGTAAGTGCCGCCCTACATAACGTACGTTACTTACGCCGGCCCTTACAGCGTCGTAAGAAGGT
Source organism: Limnodynastes dumerilii (assembly GCA_011038615.1). NCBI lineage: Eukaryota > Metazoa > Chordata > Amphibia > Anura > Limnodynastidae > Limnodynastes > Limnodynastes dumerilii. The sequence continues at coordinate 107,638 of WWET01000034.1, forward strand.
TGTGGGCATGCTCAAAACCTTTAAAACATACGACATGTACGTAATTCCCCTGTCGGCCGTAGCCCGGGATCTGGGCCATTGAGTCTATTTTTATTACTGTTGGGAAGGTAAAAATAATTCTTAAACCGGCCTCCTGTATGTGGCACAGTCAGCTAAAGGCCTGACCAAGACAAATGTAGGCAGGGATTTTATACAGAGCAATATAAAAGATATTTGAAAATCCATTGGTGGAATTTTGTTCCCCACCTTCTATAGATGCCCAGCGCCTTTTCATCAGACTTTAACTGAATATCAATCAAATTCAAAGCATGTGGGAGGGGGAAGGTATTTACACTGTACAGTAAAAGCTTGGCTAAGCCCTTACATATGATCCTCATTTGTGCTCTGGCCCCATTTTCAGTGGGACATCCCTACAGTAAAACGTAGACGGTAATGTTGTCACAAGTTGGCTGATACAAGAAAATGTTAAGATAGCACCCAGAAGGTTTTTAAAGACTCTGAACAATGGCAGGTAAGTTAACCTCCTCTGTCCCACAACATAACCCTATCCTTACGCTTTTGGCAGCCTTAACTCTCCATATTCCACAGCCTTACGCAAACCTTCCCCTTCTAGCAGCCTAACCTTAACCCTCCCTGTCATGTATCTTAATCCTTAATCCCACAGCCTAACCCTACCCTTCCTCTTTTAGCAACCTAACCTTAACCCCCCATGTTCCGTAGCGTTGCGCAAACCTTCCCCTTCTAACAGCCTAACCTTAACGCTCCCTGCCCTGTATACTAATAGCTAATAATACTACAGCCACTAGCTGTATCAGTATCATAAATAAGCTGTTCTAAGTGGCAACTGCATTCCATAAATGCTAAAGTATGGTCCTGCTGATGAAAACCCATAAATGCATGGAGAGTGTTCTGCTCTTGCACTTAAAGTAATTAGGATTGCACAGAAGATACGCTAGCAGGATCCTATAAAATTAGGATCTAGTTTATAATCTCAATATTGGATATAAATACCAGTATTGTTGCTAAGACCATGAATTAGAATAAGGACCCTTCACATAGTGATCAGTTACCAATACTTAATGATCTTAAATCCAGTATTAATTATTATTACATTTTGTGACAATTGCATGAGAGGTGTTGTTCTGGTTCATTATGTAAGTCTCCAGTTCCAGAGTAAATACAGTATCTCATAGATTTTAATTTCCAAACATTTATTAGCACCCTGATTTGACTAGCAGGCTGGCAGGGAGATGAATTGTGCCAATTTAATTACCAAGACAAGGTTGGTCACTTTTTATCTGCAGGGATAGCCAGTTACAGTGAAGATGTAAAGGTGAAAATAGCAACAGTCTACAATCAACTGTCTGGCAAGAATTGAATTAGATCAGCCGTTCATTCATTTGTAGTGTGCAGAAATGAGAAAGTTTAATTTTGCAATTCAATTTCAATAATAGATATCCTCCAGACCAACTCTGTTGCACAGGGACAAGAGAGGACCATGATCACTCTTGTTCTTTCTCCAAAAAGGTTTTGTCAGAGAGAATCTAAAATATAAATCACAATTATAATTAATAACAATGAAAATTACAGTTATTAAAATAATCACATTGGGCTGGATCCAGATTTAAGTAAGTGCTTGAAATTAGTTACTCCTGGGCTAAACCATGTTGATTGCAGGGGAGTCAAGTTAATTGTATTGTTTGCATGCAGGGATGTATCTTTGAATTGCTTACTGCACACAGATACTGACCAGCTTTACTATCACACTGTTATTTAGACTTGGGATAGGAAACATCACCTCTCAACTCTAATACTGTTTGCAACAGATGAAATATGACACCCCTGCAATCAACATGGTTTAGCCCAGGAGTAACTAATTTCAAGCACTTACTTAAGTCTGGATCCAGCCCTTGTTTGCATGCAGGGATGTATCTTTGAATTGCTTACTGCACACAGATACTGACCAGCTTTACTATCACACTGTTATTTAGACTTGGGATAGGAAACATCACCTCTCAACTCTAATACTGTTTGCAACAGATGTAATATAACTCCTCTGCAATCAACATGGTTTAGCCCAGGAGTAACTAATTTCAAGCACTTAACTCTGGATCCAGCCCATTGCCTCTGCCTACCTGTATATATTGGTCCTATCCTTACTTTCCAATTTTCTATTTCTCCAGAGAGCTGAGGCTGACATTCTCCATAGGAGGTCTTCCTGGATTCTGGGAGTGCTGTCTGAGTCTGGGACAGTTGGTCCTCTGGGATTTCTTTAGGAATAGTGCTGTAAAAGTACATAAGTTACATAACTGGCAATCACCCTTTTTCTCATGTTTCAATTAAGTACAATAATCAATTCCCAAAGGAGTGTTTTTGGTAGTCACAGAGAACTTTGCAAAGCTTTTAGATGGAGCTAATTTGCTAATATTCTGTGCTTCATTTCCTTTAGAGACTGATTAAATTGTAATTAATTAATACATATTATATAATGCATGCTATAGCCTTATTTTTTCCTATAATTCTAGCCTCCTGGGGGTAGATCCAGAACTACGTCCGTCTTCCATAGACGGACGTAATTCACTGAACAATAGCTACTGCGAATGTGTAGTAGCTATTGTACGTTATCTGCGTATCGTTTCGATACGTAGATTGCGTATATGCGGTCTAAAAGACCGCATATACGTAATCTACATATTGAAACGATACGCAGAATACGTACAATAGCTACTACGCATGCGCAGTAGCTATTGTTCAGTGAATTAAGTCCGTCTATGGAAGACGGACGTAGTTCTGGATCCGGCCCCTGGTCTTTATTTTATGCTAAGTGATTATTATTATTATTATTATTATTTTATTTTGACTAACAGAGTGGCAACATCAAACAAAAGGGGGCTTATGGCAAATATTCTTTGCAGAGTGCTGCATAGTATGATAACACTATATGAATGAATAACATTTATGGAAATTGTCATTCTTTTATTTATTTAAAAAAAATGCCCTTTTTGTTATTCCCTGTTAGTTAAATGAGTTCTATGACCGAGATACAGACATAATATATTCCACAGAAAATTAATAAATAATTATATTTTGCTAATAATGTTAATTAGATAAATAATTGTAATATTACAATTTTGTTACTTAATTGTAAACAATTAAGTGATGTGAGTGTGAATAATAGCACATCAAAGTAATTAAAACAAATAATAAAAATATTTTTTTATTTCTGCCATTATTCTAACTGAATTTGTTGCTGACCAGTCCAACACGAAAAAAATGTAAAGTGGTGTATGGTACAAGTTCAGAATATACTTACTGAAATAAAGTTATTAACATCAGGGGCATTTATCGCTACCCGAACACTTTTAATTAATATAATGTTTAATAAAAATTTGTTGCTACTTGCGTCTTTGAACTATTTAATTAGTTTGAAATCTCATCAAATTTTAACCTCCTTATTTCTAAGAGCCACGTTTGTTTCAAGTTAAGCACATCATTTATCATTTATAATTAAAATCCTGAATTTTCCAGTGGATTAATTTGTACGGTGGATGCAAAAATGCAGGATCTAAAAAGATATTATGCTCTTGCAACAAATTGGGATACTTCTACATGAGTAGAAGCTTAATATAACTTACTAACTTTCCTCATTATGACTGCATAACTATTTAATAGTGTTTCATTGCACTTTCTACCTATTGCTGTTTGCCAGGGAGGCTTTAGCATACATGGTTCAATGGGGCCCCTTTACAGAAATATGCAGCATTGCAGAAGAACTTATACTGTCACAATGCAGGTTCTTGTCAGATTTGGGAAACAAACTAGCTCTATTTTTTCACAATATTGACTGCAGGATTGACGTTTTAGAATCAATCTAACAATCGAGCCATGGAGCACCGAACTTTCAGTAGTCCAAAAAGTAAGGCAAAAACTACCCCAACTGTTTCCCTAATTCTAACTCTAACCCTCCCCTTCCATTACCCTAACCTTCCCTTCCCCACAGCCTGACCCTAACCCTCCCTTCCCTGCAGCCTGACCCTAACCCACCATCTCCCCTGCAGCCTGACCCTAAGCCTCCCTTCCCCGCAGCCTTACCATAACACTGGAGAGGTTACTCACCTTTCCCGTGGTCAGGGTCCTGCTGTAGTGGCGGCATACTCACCCATTCTGAAAATGTTTTTCTAAACTAAAGGGGTATTCGAAAAGGAATTTTCGGATATCCCTATTTCGGAAATCAGACTTTCTAACCGGGGACTGCAACCGAGTTTCACCAAAGCCACCCCACATCTCAAAACATATCTTAAGCCATCAATACTAAGCAAGAACATGTCATGGTCTGGGTATGTTTGGGATCAGTCGCAGGTTCCGAGGGGTGTGCAGGACGACAGGCAACATAGTGGAAGCTGGGAGGCCAGAGGTAGTGCTTTTGCATACAAAGTAGGTGAGACTAAGAGGATCAGGACTGTACAGCGGACTGCTGAACTGGACTGGATTGCTCCAGAGACTGGATTGGACAGCAGACTGCTGGACTGGATTGCTCCAGAGACTGGACAGCAAACTGCTGGACTGCATTGGATTGCTCCAGAGACTGGACTGGACAGCAGGCAGACTGGTAGCAGAGATGAAGGTAATGCTGGTAACTGTAGCGCAGGTAATGCTGGTAGCTGCAGCGCAGGTAATGCTGGTAGCTGCAGCGCAGGTAATGCTGGTAGCTGCAGTGCAGGTAATGCTGGTAGCTGCAGTGCAGGTAATGCTGGTGACCTTGGAGAAGCAGGCTTCTCTCGCAAGGGATTCAGGGAGCAGGATGCAAGACAGGCTGGAACCAGGCACCTTGAAGAACCAAGTTGTTCTGGCACTGAGGAATCAGTGCTCAGAGTTTAAATAGCCCGCCCAGTGCACGGATTGGCTGGAGGGATCATATGTGCTGCAGAGGTATCTGAGTGACTGCTGGGAATCACATGACAGGAGGCAAGATGGCAATGCCCATGCACCAGAGGATAGTGGTGCAGGTACCTAATTCCCAGACACAATGCTGCATACATGCTGCAATGGACACTGTGCAGGAGACTGCCACTATTGGGAGTAGCACCTCTGGAGGGCTAGAGAGCGGGCATGACGTGGGAGAGCTGCTGACAGACAGCTCCTGGTCAGGTATGGGGGGCGGCATCTGCCGCTGAGTGTGACAGGACATATATAATGTCAACTTAGCATAAGGGGTATTTTTGCAGCATGAAGGAAATAGTTAACAATTTTTGGCGACACTGGTCAAATAAAAATATGTGACTTTCTCTATAAAACCATCTGATTTATCTTTGTCCTTCATAATAGCCCCAACAAGACCTTGGCATGTTGCAGATTTCTGTACTGCAATCTGGCAAGACAAGGTTCATTGTATTGAAATATTGAATGCCATGACCCACAATTGATTTTTCTTTTCTGTGGCAAATCATACTAGGGAAGTTTATCTCCAGGGGACTAATTAACTTATGCCGCCTTCACCAATAACAGCAGACTTCTGAAGATCTCTCTTTTGAAAGTGCTTGTAGTTAACACTTGCTTACATGGCTGGGCCCGGGGAGATGCAATGGGAATGCATGACATACATTGCTCTGTATGAGATCAAAAGGATTGCTTTTTCCTGTCTAGTAAGGAAGCGTTGAGAATAAAACAGCAGACATTTGTATCAGCTACAAAAGGACTATTTATATATTGTGTGTTATTGGGAGAAAATGTATTGTAAGCACCATTCCACTTCATTACAAATGAATTGACATTTTACTGCTTGGTTCATTAGCTATATCCAGTATTTATTATGTTAACAACTTTCCATCTGATTAAGATCAGCAAATGAGTGTGTACTGTGTATTGTACAAATGTACTTTCAGCTGAGCTGTGAATTCCTAATGGGGTGATGCTTTTTGAACTCTTTATGTCCACAGAAATATACTATTACTAAGTAAACTATTACCTATCTCTTCCTTACCCCTCTCCTCTGCTCACACCAGCAATCCACTTCCTTTCCCCTCCTTATGTCTTCTGTAAGTTCCTCCCTCCCACTTAGTGTGTTAGCTCACGTGAGCAGGGCCCTCCATCCTAGTGTTGTTCCTTCCTCCACCACTCCCCCCTCACTTCGTACCCTCTTGTCCTTTTCTGCTACCCTTTTACCCCATCCCCACCTGGTGACTCCCTCTCAACCTCTCACTGCGCTCTATCCCCTGCTCCCTGATCTTCCAAGCTTGATACCTTGCAGTTTGCCATGCGTTCTGTGCTTGTTTCACTTTACTAGTGAAAGCGTATTACTAGTTACTTGTCTTACTAGTGTAGCGTATTTACGCGTGCGTACCTTCTATACACTACCCTAGGCACACCCCTTAAATGTATGTACTTTGACCAATTTCCGCTTTTCAAACCCTACCTTAACTTTTGGCCACGTAATCGCTGTCGTCCGCACACGTACGGATGGGTAACATGGACTTACGCAGCTAAGCACGCCCATTCTGTACACATTAAATGAAAACCCCTGCCTACATTGTGTATTTTAGACGTACTTTTGTCTTGCGTAAAATTGGCACGCACAACCGTACAAATTTACGCAACTAATACGTGAATAACCAATACGCTCAGAGTTACGTTACGTAGCATATCATCTGTCGTGGGCATGCGCAATACATACAAAATCGCGATTTTACGTGTCCGCCAAGCTTTGTTCTGGATCTGGGCCATTGTATTTAATATATACTATGCTGTCCATCCCTACCCTGTATGTCTGTACTGTATTTTGTACGGTGCTGCGGACACCTTGTGGCGCCTTAAAAATAAACAATAATAGTAATAATAATAATAATAAATAAAACAAAGGTCTATGCATCCAGGAAGGTTGTAAAGGACACAGGAACACTTTTTCTAAACGTAATGGTAGGAGGACACAAGGGGAAAGATTACAATCTGTTGGTAAAGTATCATGCCATTTTCTTTATTAACCTGTAGATGAATGAACATTTGTTGTGTTTATTGTATGTATTAAGCAGGCATTAAAATGTAATACAACAGCAAACTAAATTCTATTGTTTCTCCACAGATCCCATGCATGGTCCACGGAAACTGCAAGTGGTGGAAATTCAGTCTAGGCAAATAACCATTCGTTGGGAGCCCTTTGGATATAACGTTACACGTTGCCACAGATACAACCTGAATAAACTATAATATTAAGAATTATATATATATATATATATATATATACACACTAGAAATGAGTAACATTGCTATATATACTATATTAAATGGAATGTATATATTTGACAAATGGAAGCTCACAAATACACTGCTGTTTAAAGGGTACAAGACTGAATATTTTGTCTGCCTATTTCTTTTGTGTATACTGCTCAATATATGAGGTGCATGCAGAGCTAGGATCCATGATAGTATTACAGGGCTGCTAAAAGGAAAGTACATCAATCGCTTGAATTTGATTCATGTAGCAAAGCAAAATGATTCATTCCGACCGTAGCTGTAGATATGAGTAGAAGTTAATATGCAAGTTCTGTTCTAGCTATCGCATAAAGATGAATTACAATAGCAGAATTGCACAATTATGCATTTTAATGATGTGTATGTGTTGGAATTCTCGTGAGGGATATTGGGTTTTTTTTATACACAGAAACCTCTTTAGAACAATTTTGTTCTACATTACTATGTATAATGACACACTGTTGAAAGAACAAACGATTGCTATGGTTACAAAAAGTGTTTTGTTATTAAGTGATAGCAACATAGTAATTCTGCCTTCTACTTCTACTAGAGTTTATGATCTTTTCAAGACCCATGCAAATAGTCTGTTAAATCTATTCATAATTGTATAGTGGAATTAAATAAACATTTTGCTTAACAAGCTCAATTTTGCTTAATAACTTGCTCATCTAGAAACTGATTTGCATTTTTTAAATATTCACGTTTGCTTATTTCCCGACCTAATGTTCCAAGATGAAAATAGTCTGGGATGTATTTTTAAAAATGGCATGGAAATAATGAGAGATTTGTAATGGACATAGCTTTTGCTAAGCCTATTTTCCTTAGTCTAGCAATCAGAGGAAACCCTTCATCTGAGTGATTTTGTGTCTCTATTTTATTACCATTGTTGAGTTTCTACTTTACTCAAGACTGTGAAATATTTTATTAGAATGGTCTTTTTTTTAGTACCTCATTTATGCATCCCCTTGAAAGACTACTAGCTAAGTGCTATGTAATATACTAGTGCTACATAAAATAATAAATATAATAATACATACATTATATTTACTGAGGGAAATTAGGCTTTGTTGGAAAGTTGTTGTTTTTTTGGGCAAGTGCAGAACAGAGTCTGCAGCCATCACAATGTTAATATAAAATTTTCTTTTATTTGTCAGCAGCCAACAGTTTGAAGAAACACCTATCCCTCACTTCAGCTAGTCTGCTGTTTGTCAGTACCTCCTGCTTGGAGCATTGTGGCTTCAACTGGTCTTCTCTAAAGCTGCTTTCTTGAGCTCACCGCTGCTGCATACAGGCAGTGCCGTTTCTAGACATAGCAGAGCCCAGGGCGTAAAAAAATTCCTGGTGTCCAGCCACTCACTTCCATCCCCTTGTTTGTGTGTCCAGCCTCCAATTCTGCCCAGCCTCCATATGTGCCCCTTCTGTGCCGAGCCTCTATTTGTGCCCCTATTGTGTCCAGCCTCCATTGTGCCCCTTCTGTGTCCAGCCTCCATGTGTGTCCCTTCTGTATACAGCCTCATTGTGCCCCTATTGTTTCCAGCCTCCATTTTGCCCAGTCTCCATTGTGCCCAGCCTCCATTGTGCCCCTATTGTATCCAGCCTCTATGGTGCCCCATTGTGCCCAGCCTCCATTGTGCCCCTATTGTGTCCAGCCTCCATTGTGCCCAGTCTCCATTGTGCCCATATTGTGTCCAGCCTCCATTGTGCCCCTATTGTGTCCAGCCTCCATTGTGCCCAGCCTCCACTGTGCCCATATAGTGCTTAGCCTCCATTGTGCCCCTTTTGTATCCAGCCTCTATTGTGCTCCTATTGTATTCAGCCTCCATTATGCCCCTTCTGTATCCAGCCTCCATTAAGCCCCTATTGTGCCCAGTCTCCAATGTGCTCCTATTGTGTCCAGCCTCCATTGTTCCCCTATTGTGCCCAGTCTCCAATGTGCTCCTATTGTGTCCAGCCTCCATTGTGCTCCTATTGTGTCCAGTTTCCATTGTGCCCATATTATGCCCAGCCTCCATTGTTCCCCTATTGTATCCAGTCTTCATTGTGCCACTATTGTATCCAGGCTCCATTGGGCCTATTCTGTATCCAGCCTCCATTTGGCCCAAATTGTGTCCAGCCTCCATTGTTCCCCTATTGTGCCCAGCCACCATAGTGTCCAGTCTCCATTGTGCCCATATTATGCCCAGTCTTCATTGTGCCCAGCCTTCATTGTGCCCCTGTTGTATTTAGCCTCCATTTTGCCCCTATTGTGTCCAGATTTCTGGCCCTTCTATTTTAAAATGTACTTACCCTTGATGTCTTCTCCCTCTTCCTCCTTCCTCCGTCAGGCTCTGCTGGAACAAACGCCGGCCACATGATGCAGCCAGCTTCATTCACGCAGACTGTACAGAATATACAGAGCTACTACAAAAGCCCTGTAGGACCAATTCTATTTTCTGTGCTTTTCTCTGATGTATTCCTGTGACATGCTGTCAGTCAACAAGTGATTCATCAAGCAGCCTCTGTTGAGGCTTCTGATGTGTGAAGTAACACTGTCTGTCTGTCTGTCTGTCTGTCTGTCTATCTAATTATCTATCTATCTATCTATCTATCTATCTATCTATCTATCTATCTATCTATCTATCTATCTACTGTATCTTGTATGATTCAATTGATCATTACTAATGACCACCTCTTAGGTGTGTAAAATGATATGAGACATATTGCGTATATATTGTCTGCTTTGATTGATAACATCCTGATATGTCATATATTATTCAGCAAGAACAAAAATCGTACCTGTACAAAAACATCCCCCTTTTTGAGTTTGAATAGCCCTCCATCTTATTATAGATAGTAGCAAGCCCTATCTGCCTTTGTAAAGAGTAACGATGCTGGGTGTGACAGCAGTGACATGCTGATCAGCGCAGACATATTGTGATGATAGAACATAAAAATACATAAATGGCAATGATAGAGGTGTGGCCACATCAGAAGATGTAGGACCGGATCCAGACCCCAGCACGTTTTCCGTGCGTGCTGGGGTCTGTACGTCCGTGAGAGGGGGAAGTGCGCACCCCCTGTCATTCCCCTCTCTCATGCAGGCTTATACCTGCTTAAACCTGCATTAATTCTGTCATGCGGATCAACGGTCCGTACGACCGCTGATCCGCAGCACTGTGGTAGCCCCCTCCGACACTGTCTACTTTGCATGCTTTCCCCCCGCGAGCGGAGAAGAAGCACAGCCCATTTCCTCTGAAATGGGCTCGGACAGAACAAAATTCCATCCGATTGTTTGTATGCTAGGGTTACTATAGTAACCCTAGCGAAACATCTGGAGGGTGCATGTGTCAAAGTGAAGTCAGGCCACTTACGCACCTTGCGTGCGTAAGTGATCTGACGTTACCAGGTCTGGATCCAGTCCTAAATTTGTAACACTAATGCAACATCTTGGGCGCGCATGCGCCCCCCAGTCCATTTAGCCCACATCTTGCATGCATAAGTGACCTGACATTATCAGGTCAGGATCCGGTCTGTAGATAGCATTTTATTTTTATCATTGGGTGACTCATGCTTGATCTGTCAGCTGCAATACAGCTGTACAGAGTGGGGGGGCACTGTAATCATTGAGTAATATTACATAACATTCAGTATATCATAAATCAGATTAAAATGGGAGTCCAGTCATGGACATATTGTAGAGTTCACTACTAATTTGTTGGGCACAGCAGTGATTTGGTTCATATAGTTATACAGTGAGCCCTGCAATAAAGGTTGATACTATTTTCATTGATTAATCTTCATATATAACTCACTACCATAGACAATATATTTATGATTGGCCACTAGGTGGAGTGATCTCGAATTAAGGTGGTGAAAATAAGTATATGAATTAATTAATTAGTTGTAAATAAAATCATAACAAGAAGCTGTAAATGAGTGGGCTATCACTCTGCTTTAAATTTTATTTCCAGTGTTCGCACTGTTGGATTTGTTTATGTGTTTTTTAATATTTTGCATTGAAGCTATCACAATTTCATTATTTTAGTGCATATCAATAAAGATATACATTAAAGTACCAACTCAAGTGCCCATGTTGAAAATCTCTACACATCTCAATGTCTTCTATATAGATGTAAAAATTATTTATGTCATATAACTAATCAAACACTACAGTGACTATTCCTGGTGTTATTAGGGAGTGGGTGGCACTTGATGATGTAATTCAGGCCCCTAAGCCCCGGCACGCCCACATCCTTAGTAATCAAGCCACACCCCATACTGGCATCTCTATCTGTAAAGTCAGCAACCCTGCTGTAAGTGATTGTTTTCTTCTCCCAGCACCAGGTAAAATGTATCAGAGCTATGCACTGAAGGACCTAATTATTATTAGACCCATTGTCAGCCTTTCAGATATGGGACCGTATTCACACTTAAGTAAGTATGAAAATCATGGCCGATTGATTCACAAACACGGACATCTGACTTAGGACTGATACATGCATCGGCATGGAATGAGTACCGCATGCATGGACATTTTAATGCAAATGAGCAGCACACGGGCTATTGATGTAGTGTGCACCTTCCAACAGAGTTAGGACTGATTCACAAGTAGGAGTGCCTTGCGTAAGCTAACATACGCACGGGAAAAGTTGAGGTAGCCTTCAACCACTCGTAAGTTGATGAACCTTAATGTTTGCTGTGAGGCCATAACTTAGTTCAGGCCACACCTGCTGTGTGTTTATAATCATTGGATGTGTTTTTAAAAATGAAACAAATAAATTCTTGTTTATTTAATCCTATGTTGACTTTCCATTTTGTGCAAGACTTTAACGTTGTAAAGGAGGCCATTTTTTTAAATTTTTTTTTATTTTAAGACCAAGCACCATTAGATTTACATATTTATCTGTATTGGTTGTTTGTGGTGTTTTTCTTTTGTACATTTTAATTTTTAAAAGATTTATAAAGCCTCTATATGTAGCGGATCATTGTATTTATAACTTCATGCAGTATGCGCTTATGTGTTTTATAAAGTATGTAATTTTTTGTATTTTAAGTTGTATTTTAATACTACATTTGTTTACATATGTTATTGACAGCATGTGCTGTTTTTAAAACAACAACAAAAAATCATAATCAGTGCATTTACTTAAATTTCTTAGATTCATAACCAATTTTAAGCACCAAAGCGCATGGACAATTCACAGCCTAAATACCTAAATATACGCAGCATATACCTACATCCTTGCGTAGCTCTCCCAACACAGGGGGAGTGGTTAATTGGGTTCTTTCTCTGAATCGTTATTGCAGATTTTTCACGTGCGTATATTTAGGTAAGTTCTCAATTTTATTCTTAACTTTGAATACAGTCCATGGGCTTTAAAATTGACAACTCCCAGGGGATTCATGCCAGAATGGAGAACCTGGAGTTTGGGAACTTCTGTGACCCAGGGCTGTGGGTGGGTGACATTGCATTGGTATTGGGGCCTGGCCACACACCTTTGTCACAAGGCCTGGCTGTTTCCCAGTAAGTGATATCCCCCCTATGCACATGCCTGATGTAATATTTGCTACTGCTTATATTTGTAATAATTCAGCAGCCCTGTATACCACAAAGTATAATACAGCACAATGCTGCACTTTTATTATTACTGTGAGCTGGATTAAATGAATATGTTTATCTTCTTTATGTGTTACATGACAATATGTGCTTACAGCATGTATAGAATGTCAGTGATGCGCGACCTGCTTTCTGTACTGCTTTATCTGGCACGCAGCTATTACTCAGTGCAAAGTTCATTTTGTAGTGTGTTTAACAATGATCAGTGACTAAATCTGCTTTTCTAGATTCTTTAAATGTAATAAGTTAAAGTGGCAAAGCTGTACATGCAAGGTCAGTTTTTGTTCCATAAAACATATGTTTCTGATGTCCTTGTAGATAACAGGTTATTGCCATGGAATATACTGAGGTTTTGCCCTTAGGAGAAATACTATAGCACAACACTGTTTATCTTCTTGTGTTGCAGTTACAGAGAATATAATGTACTAGTTAAAAGCCTATCCTTTCATTGTTTCGGGGACATTATGCTCTCCTGACTCGCCACCCCTTTCCTGCCACTGGCCAGCATACTCCCGGGACACTGTGGATCATTTATAAAGGGGAAGAGTAGCATTAGCCTTGAACCCAACCCTCTTCTGTTAGCCCATCCCCCTGTTGCTCATATATAAGGGTTAGGAGCAGAATTATTTTTTATATAATAAATGTACCATCAATCTTGGTCTGTTTGTAAAAAAAAAATAGAATATGAGAATTTTGAAGATAAACATATGGAAATCCCAGGAGTACTTCCAAGTGATATGAATTAATACTAAGAGGTTTGATTAACAATCTGTCCGCCTTTTAAAATAAGAAAATTGCTAATTTTGAAAAACTTAGATGTTAGTGCTGGTGCTATTTATCATTAAGACAACAGAAGAGATATCAAAGCCTTATCCCGTTCTCTTCCATCACTAAGAAACATGAAGTGGAGCTTCCATTTCGGAATACTTACACTAGTAATTGCAGTGTTTTTGTTTTGGATCATAATCTCTTGTCTCTTTCAATAACAAGAAATATCTCAATCTCAAAAAAAAAAAAATATGCAATTGTGGACAACTGTTAGTCTACTGTGTTAGTCTCTGCCACCTCATATGGGAGGCTATTACAATTATTTTTTCTTTCAGTATATTGATTTTTCCTCACAATTCCTGTAAATCTACAACACTCCAGTTTATATGCATGCCCATGTTCTAATACATCTCGTTTACTGAAAAATTCTACCCTCCTGTACCCAGTTGATATATTTGATAGCTGCTATCATATCCCCACTTTCCCTTCTCTCCTCCAGCTAGACAAGGTTTAGTTCCTCTTATCTAGGCATGTCAAACACGCAGCCCAAAACTTTAATTTTTGCGGCTCCATGTCACACAGGTAGGTCTGGTGACTGTTGCTGTAAAGGGCCTGCTATCAGCCACCACAGCAGTTAATCAGAACAGCTGATATCAAAGCCCCTTTCAGCTGTATTGTATAACTGCTGCATCATCCAACAGCAGGAAACAGATTGCTTTACGGCCAGTAAAGTCACACAGAAGAGCTGGAGGACGACGCATACTGCTGAGGAAAGACACGGATGGAAGGCATCAACAGTAAGTAAGTTAGAAACAGGGGAGGCTGAAGACTAATGAATGGAGAATATTGGGAGCTGGAGCCATATGATGTGGAATACTGGGGAGCTGGAGCCATGTGAATGGGGAATACTGGGGAGCTGAAGACATATGATGTGGGATACTGAGAGCTGGAGATACATAATGGGAGCTACTGGGAGCTGCAGACACATGATGGGGATACTGGGAGCTGAAGACACATGATGAGGAATACTGGGAGCTGGAGACATGTGGAGAATACTAGGTTCTGGAGACATGAATGGGGAATTACTGGGAGATGGAGACATGTGAGACATGTGAATGGGGAATTACTGGAGGCTGGAGAAAAATTGCATATGACACTTTTTATTTTTCTTGCGGCCCACACAATCTTAGACTTGAGGTTTTGGGTTTTGAGTTTGACATGCTTGCTCTAATCTAACTTCATATGTTTTATGACACATTCCATGTATCATTTTAGTTGTATTTCTATTTGTCTGGAGATGAGGCCTCCAGAACTAAACACAGTATTCCAAACAGTATTCTTTTTCTGTTACTAATTCCTTTGGCTATGCAATCAAGCATCTTAATAACTTAATACATTGCTTGCCTACCTTTAAGTAACATGAATTACTGACTACCAGATGCTTTTCCTCCTTAGTTGTTTCTACTGCAGTGCTGTTAATCGGAGATACGACATGTGTGATGGGGGGGAAAGCCCCCTTTTTCGTAAGAGCCGGCCGCCGACACTTACGGCATCATAAGAAGGTTGTGCGCATGCGTACCCGCTGTACATAATTCCCCTGTTAGCCATAGCTCAGGAACTGGGCCATCTTGCCTAATAAGTCGGGAAAATCACAAAATTCTATAATCATTTTTTTTTATAATCTCTTTATCAATCATAATTTCTAATTCACCCACATTGCTCAGTAAACAGGCTCTATGCGATGTGATGTATTTTATGGGTTTGCTAGTTAACAAAAAGTAAAATAAATACCCCCCTCCCCTAGAAACATAATAAAACTTAAAATCCCCCCTTGTATTAATGTGCTACAGACCGCAGCAAGTGCAGGCTGCTATTAAATGCTTGAGCAAGCGTGACTGGATTAAAAGCTTAGAAGAACAGAGCTACAGATGAAGCTCAATTTGGTAAGTATGAAAGGGGTTTTTCCCCACATTTATTTAATTCATGTTTATTTATTTATTTATAATAACAGGAAAGGCTAGCCAGTTTGGACATGTTTACTTTAGAAAAGAGGTGTCTAAGAGGAGATATGATCAATATATACAAATCATGGGTCAATACAGAGAACTTTCAAAGGAACTTTTTACCCCAAGGACTGTACACAGGACACGGGGGCACCCACTAAGGTTAGAGGAAAAGAAGTTTCACAACCAGCAAAGGAAAGGGTTCTTCACAGTAAGGGCAGTCAGGATGTGGAATTCACTGCCAGAAAAGGTTGTGATGGCAGATTCACTGGATAGGTTTAAGAAAGGATTAGATATGTAGTAGTGGAGCAAGGGAGAAATGTATGTATTTATTTATCTTATGATTGCAACAGTTTGGAGGTTGCTTTATATGGATTAACTTCAAATATAAAGATAGGGATCGCAGGAGATCCAAAATAGGTTGAACTTGATGGACTGTTGTCTTTTTTCAACCTCATCAACTATGTAACAGGCTGGCCCTATATGTTATGTTGTGGGGACACTACAGGCCGCAGCGGGCCTATGTGCCAGGGCATGTGGTATCCACATGATGTTTACAACATGACAGTGATATTAAGCAATTGAATTGCAAAAGGATTTGGGCGTAATGTTAGCGCTGTGCCCAAACTATATGCAAATGAGCTAACATCGCGCCCAAATGCAGCATTATGGGGAATAGAATTTGGCCCTATATATTTATGTCTAGCCTTGTATGCAAGGCCACTGGATAAAAAGGTATAAGACACACAATGAAGGCAATCCAATGCTGAAAGCACAGTGTTTCTCCAGGAGCTAACTATTTCATCATGTTCTCAATGTTGTGTTTTGGGGCTTACCGGGCCAGTATAAGATTTGTGGGGGCCCTCTGCAATCCTCCTCTTACCCAGACCTCCGTGGTCATAATTCATATCTCATATATAGAAACTTTATAGACTATGTCATAGACCGATGTGTACAACAAGCACTCATGTCACTGGCGTGAAATGACCCTTGTAGTCTGCACAAGGGACATAGCTGATAGGCTTATATATACAGCAATGAGGAAAGGCTAATAGGAGGTAAGATTTGTGATGCCTGGACCTGGTGGCATGTCACCTTGATACATATTTCCCATTGTCATTCTTTCCGCATTGCTGACTTGTGTCATTAGATGATCATATTCCATTATTAGAGCATACTATGTATGCAAAGACTCTTTTTGATATTAAGACTTTCTGTGAAATACACACCTCCATTTCCTGAAATAAAAACTAATTTCTTTATTTCATGGTGCATTGCTTGCTAAGCAATATCCATGAATAGAGGTAATTAAGTACAAGCCATATTAATAATAGTTAGGTAATATTATTTCAAGCATTGTTAAACCCAACTGCCTAGCAATGGAAATAATATTAACCTAGACTAAAACAACATTGTCTTTCAAGGGTATTAGTGCATGTGCATGAAATTGGTTAAGAGCAGGTGGTAAAAATGTTCCATAGATTACACTCAATAAGGATTGTTTACTAAAGTGTAAACATGTGGCCAGGGCCTGCGGGACCCGCTCCGCGAGGGGATGCGGTGCATCCCGGCGCCATGCTGGATAGGCGCCGGACATCCCCCCCGCACCTTGCTATACAGATTGGCGCGTTTATGAAGTCTCCTGTATGAATGCTGCCAATCTGAATAGGAGATCCTGTGTGAGCTGCTGCAGCTCACACAGGAACCTCTTTTATGAGCACTTCCTGTCTGCAGACACAGCGCTGCAGAGCAGGCAGGAAACAGGTAAGTAAAGGGGAGAGGCTGGGGGCACATTAGGGGGAATACTGGGGGGGAAGGAGGGGAACTGGAGCCATATTATGGGGAATACTGGGGGAAGGAGGGGAACTGGAGGCATATGATGGAGAATACTGAAGGGAGCTAGAG
>WWET01000034.1:159548-176144 GCA_011038615.1 Limnodynastes dumerilii
GGAGGGTTCATCACCATAGTGGGAGGACGGGTGGGGAGTCCATAGTGTGGACGAGACAGGGAAGGTGAGTTCCTAGGACAGATTCATTATTACCTGAGGGTGAGGTAGGAGGTAGAAGACTGAGTGCCACATAAACCATTATGTATGAAATGTATTCCTTTGTGTGCAGAGCTTTTATACATACATTACATTAAATAGCAGTGTGATGTGCACATAATTTCACTTGTCTTTGCTACCATTATACTAAACATTTCTGCAACTCTCTTTTCCTCATTATGAGTTGTTCATCAAAGAGATGAGGCTGAGATTGCAAGCAATCAACACATTCAACATTTATAATAAGACATCAATGTGTCATAGAACACTATTACTCACTATCTATATCCTATCCATCTGAAAATACATTCTCAAGAATCCAATCTCATATTATTAGCTAGGAGAAAGACTTGGAAAGCAATATGGATGGCCAATGCTTGTTAAAATCATAGCTAAAAGCACTTCCACAGACTCATACAGTAACAGTTATCAGCAACAAACAGGCTTAATCCATATACAATACTCTGTCAATGCCATCATTCTTTGGCTGTCAAAAAAGCTTATTAATTCTTGAATACATACCAGAAACCTTCTCTTTTTATAAACTGCATTCACAAGCCTTTTTATCACTTCCAGCTGCTATGGCCAGAGTACCGAATATGGGTCAAATGCCCAGCAACATTTGTTTTTCAATACATTTTCTGATGAATAATGGAAAACCCAACTTTTCCTTACTTCCAGTAGGTTATACCACGCTACTGATGCATGTTAGTCTACTAATGCATTTGTTATTGATATCATAAATCAGACCAGCTTGGACACTTTTTAATACTGCACAAAAATTTTATTTTTTATGTGCTTGCAAAATATATACTGAGGGAAGCGAAAGGGTAAATTCATTGCAGTCATCATAGAAACCTAAAATTTCATAAAGCTCCTATTTATATGTATTAGGTATAATCAACACCATTGTGTTTAATTGCTACAGGAAATACTGCGGCTTGTTTTATTAAGACTTTCCTCTTTGTTACCTTGGCGATTGAATTAAAAGTGTTATTCCTTATCAAGGTCTTTAAATGCATACAATGTTATAAAAAGTAGTTCATGACACTTTTACTGAACCATTTTTCTCTTTGTTTAAATGTGTCCATGACCCTCTCCAAGGAAGTGAAATTAAGCTAGAGTAATAAAAAATGTATGTATTATGTAATTATGTCTATTGTAAGTCTCTTTCTGAAGATATGAACTCTTTTGTCTGATTGTTTGTTATTTAGTATAACATATTCTTTTCTATTCTCATTTTCACATTACCAGACAGTTGAAAGGAAAATTGAGACTATGTTTGGGTTTTTTTAGTTTAGTTTTTTTTACATTTACAATTTATCTATGACAGATAAAGGGGAAAAATATTATGATATTGACATTTTTATTTTCAGATCCTGCAAATTAAGATTAACAGGTTTTATAGTTGTTGTTTTTTTTTATTTTATTCTAATCACCTAAAAGAAAAACAAAACTCAGTTCTATAAAATTGTTATAAAGATATTAATGTAATCTTTTATGATCTAATCAAATTTTCTCTGTACATTTAGTCAGAGATAATAGGAATAATGATTCTGACCTGATTTACACTTGAGAGAGTTAGGTGCAGCCGGATCCGCACCTATCTCTCCTGTCCAGCCCCAAAAGCCCCCCTGTTTTTAGTAGCCTAATTGCACTTAAGAGTGCCATAGAGCCACCTTATCTTCCTGTGCGTTATTTCCTTCTTAAGAAGGAAAATACGTACTGTGTTTCCCTTATCAATCCCTCCCTGGCTAATTTTATTACCTCCCCCCTCCCATTCTTCTTATTTTTTCCTCGAGGCGGCACTGGCACACCTCCTTTTGCTTAAATTTAAAGACTGCACGTAGTGAATCTACCTACCTGAGTGGTACATAGACAGTGTAAATAACCTACTAGACATGTGTGGAAGGTTATTACTTTACAAAATGCTGGAGCTTCTTAGGTGTGAATCAGGCCCAATGAGACAACAATATGTAACATTAGGATTAGGATACATAAATATATTGTTTATTGGCATTCCAGGCAAAAACAAGCAATGTCAAAAAGTTGAACATAGCCGTTTAGAATGCAGTTTAAAAATGTTGCAACAGTAAGCGTTCTAAACAACAAATTAACAAACAGTCTGAGCTATATATGAATTAGCTAAATGGAAACAATATAAGGGGGGTGAAGGGAGGATAGGAGACAAAAGGGGAGGGGGGAGGACAGGGAAGAGAAGGTGATACCAGCATTGGAATGGTATAGAACCCTAAGGTGGTTGGATCCAACCGAGAGGGGGATCAGTTCGCTAGTTGTTTAAATAGGATAGTTTCTTTGCAGCGTAACCATGGGTACCGGGTAGCTGTAAATATAGCACACTTGTCAAGTGTGGAGAGAGTAAGGTCCTCCATGTCCATGTAAAAGTCTATCCTGGTGAACCACTCTCTATCCATTAGGGGGGATGGGGACTTCCAGTGAGACGGAATCACCGCTTTAGCAGCATTATTTAAATGTCGGATTAGTGACTTTTTAAATGTGGAAATGGGAAGTGGGAAGCGATTAAGCAGCCAATATTCAGGCGTGTCCGGGACATCTCCAAGGACAGTCGAGGCCACTAGTCACCAGAATGGACGTAGACTGGGGCAGCTCCACCAGATGTGGAAGGGGTCCTCCACCACAGCGGAGCATCTCCAGCATTGGTTAGAGATGTCGGGGAGCATTTTGTGAAGCACTGATGGGCACCTATACCAGCAATACAGTATCTAATATTTTGTTTCCTCAACAGTAGCACTGGATGAGGAAGCGTTAGTGTACTCAAAGATTTTAACCCAGTCAGAGGGTGTCAGAGTGATCCCCAGGTCCCTTTCCCAGGTCTGCGTAAAATGGAGAGGGGCAGGCCAGAAGTCGGTAACTAGCAGTTTGTATACACAAGAGATAATATGAGAGGGTGGCTGGGGTAGTTGGCAGATAGTTTCAAAGGGGTTGCCGGCTCGGCTTAGTACGGATACAGGGGCTAGTTTGTTAATAAAGTGTCTCATAGGATACATAAATATATTATAATTATTATTTATTAAAATACTATTAGGATTCAAATTATACGTAAAATTATAAATAAATATCAAGGTACACATTGTACACAAGTATGTTGATTTGAGGTCAGAAAAGTATGACATTGGGGCTGATCCAGAGCAACTACGTTACACTGAGCATTTTAACGCTCAGCGTAACATCGCTGCTCTGCCCTCGACACTCCCCCTTGTTGGAGTGTATTTACACTCCCTTACGCCAGCTGAAGGCTACCCTAACTTCAGCCGGGGTAAGGGAGTGTACATACGGTGGGACGGCGGCGTTAGTAAGATAACGCCGCCCTCCCAGCCTAATTACCCTCCCTCCCCCCGCCTCCTTGCACTAACCTCAGCGTAGTAACGCTGGGGGACGCCCCCTCCAGCATTACAACGCTGAAGCAACATCTGCCCGACGCATGCGCAGATCGGCTTTTTAGCCGATCTTCTGCTTACCGTAGCTACGCCGGGCAACATCTGCCCGGCGCATGCGCAGATCGGCTTTTTAGCTAGTACGGCGGGCGTAGTTCTGGATCAGGGCCATAGTTACTAAATATACTAAATAAATCAATGTAAAAATAATGTGAAAATTGTTTTATTTCAAGTAAGCTCTTCTTTTGAAGTACATATTTACAATATAAATAAACTCTACATATAATTTATTAATTTTATACTGATGGCAGTTATAGATTGTTAGTACATAAAACATGTTGCAATATGACATTTCTAGGGTTAATTTTGAATTTAATGTTTGTGCTTTGTAAGTCCTATGATACATCAGATATTAAAATAAAAATTGGCACTACCTCCTAATGTCATATAAGCCAGTTGTGTGAGTAATCAGATCATCATGAGTAAGCTGCACTTTCTTACATAACTACTTTGGTATTAAGGAAATCTGTCTGTTGTAGTCCACAACTTTTTGGGAAATTTCTTATGCATTTTCCTAAAGTTTCAAGGACTCTTTGGGGGTTAGATATTAATCAGTGATGTCACTTAGTACAAAAGTTATCACGCTGAGGCATATTTAATGTTCAAAGCAGAAATCACACTGCAGGTTCACAGTAATGCAATTTACAACAAATCACATGGTAAAGCCCTGACATACATACTTTACTAGTGGTTTAGTTTGAAGAGGGCCAGGAATGTTGCCTGAAATGTTAGGGTCTCACAGATTCACTTTTAGTATTTATACCTGTAAGTATTCCATACAGGCAAGGTACTGCAAAGAGCAGCTTATTGTCACTGTTAATACATTTGTTTTTCTCTGTGATTCAGACAATGGACCATATTGAGGCCTGCAGACGTCACCCCACTTACGCATTCAAAGTGCGTGTGCCTTCCAGATGTTATGTGCCTTTTTACTCACATAACACGGACTTAGTTCCGTGCGATGAGAATTAGTATGAAAGAGACTGGGCTTCCCCTCCGCCTGGTAAGGTGGGCCTGGGGAAGCATTTACATTTTAAAGTGTGGGTGAGTTTAGCCATTTACAAGTGGATCGGTGTTCGGACGGAATGCCTGTGTGACTTGAGGATGCCTTATGGCTGTGTAAGTCACATAATCTCTGCACAAGAGAGAGGAGTTCAGGGTGAGTTCAGTCCCCTCTTCCGTGCGGTCTTTAAGACTCCTGCACATATGAAAATTGTTCAGGGGTCTGAATCAGGTCCAAATGACCTGAAGTGACATATTCCCAAAATTGCTTAACCCTAAAGTGAACTATTTAGTATCATCATTAAATAACTTAAACTGTTGAACGATGCTTTAAAAATAATTTTCACACCTACAGTAATGAGCTGAATAGTGTTTACTAAAGATGTTTGAGTCATTTCTAATTTAGTTGCCGTTAAATGTTGTTACTTTTCTAAAACGACCACTGATATGGATAAAGAAGGACAACACTGCAGAATAAAAGCACATTTGAGCCTGATTCAGACTTAAGGTGCTTAAAATAAGAGGAAAGTCACTCCTGAGCTAAACCATGCTGATTGCAGGGGAGTCAAGTAAATTGTATTCTTTGCATGCAGGGATATATATTTGAATTGCTTACTGCACACAGATACTGACCAGCGTTACTATCACACTGTTATTTAGACTTGGGATAGGAAACATCCCCTCTCAACTCTAATACTGTTTGCAACATATGAAAAAAAAATGGAAATGAACATGGAAAAAAATGTTTTTTTGCCCAGGAGTAATTTTCCTTTCTTAAGTCTGAATCAGGCCCATTGTCTGTTTCATCCCACCCCTAATTAGCCTATGCTACACTTACAGCCACCCATTATCACACACATCATTAATTATTATGACTTTTTGATAAAAAAAATTGGTCATAAAACCGTTTTGTCATCTTTATGTTTGTGAGGAGAACTGTCACACTTATCTCAAAATCCACAGAATAACAGAATTTGTATGAAACATATTTACTGCATATAAGGGTTTAAGAGAACTGAAGAATGGTAATAGATTAAAAAATGTCTTTCCACATGGGCCTCCTGGTTTTTTGATTATAATAAATGCAATTTATATATATGTTATGCAGGGATTATAAGATAAGTTCACAGAGAGAAAATGTGACTGTCATGGGTTTCTGTCAAAATGAGAACCCTTTCACAGGCATTATACAGTCAGTGATTGTTTCCACCCTCATTGAATGGTTTTTGGGCATATGAGAGTGTACTTTGAATTTGCAAGCCAATCAATTAATTCTTGTAGTAATAGGGAGTGTACTGGTAACATCTTAATGGGAATGTGCAGTCCTCTAATCTACCAATGGACAGGGTAATATCGTTCATTATTTAAAAGCAGTGGACCTAGTGGTATATGCTGGTATGACTTAGCAGAACTTCTACTGCAAATTCTTTTCACTCACTGCCAATACTGATATGTCTCTTACACTATATCCCAATACAATGAACATGTCCTGCAAGCTATAATAACATTGATCCTGACCATAGTTATGCAGCCGTAGCAGGGATTGCACTCCCCCTGCACTTCCCGCTCACGGTAGTAAATCTGGTAGCTACCTTAATTTTTACTACTAGGTCTGCGTCCATACGCACGCAAGTACACATAGTCGTAGCGAGGCTTCACCGCCTCCTACTCCTCATTTAAATAGCTAAACCCACCTGTATAGTGGGGATTCGGTCAGCGTAATTGAAGGATCAGTCCCTTCTGCGTACATACTGATGTACATAACTTAGTCCCGTACATCAGTACTTACGCTGTTGGAACATCTGGCGCAGATGCGCATGCGCAGATGTTCTGACACAGGGGACTTAAGTAAATGACTTGTGAATAGTCCCCGTCGGATGTTGTTCAGGATCTGGCCCCTTGAGCATAAAGCAGGAAGAGGTGCATAAAGAAAGGGTAATATGGGACGCTGGTTCTGTATTTTGCTAATTAATTTGTTAATGGTTTTATTGAAGTAAATGTTGAAATATTATCAAGTTTACTATAGAATTAATATACTCTCTGGTGTTGCTAATTTGTTGTGCTGTTGATAAATGTATTATTTCAATTGTACAAGTCTAACTCTCTTTATCTACCTGACTGTCTTCCACAGAAATTTTTATGTGATGAAAATGGTCATGTAAAACACTGAACATGGCAAACCGGAAACGTCAGAGCACCAGGGCCGCCATGCTGGACCAAAGACCAAGATCCTGTCCTTCTTCTCCTCGAATCATCAGCCATGATAAAGAGGACACTGTATATGAGGAAACTGTAGTACATGAGTATACAAATACACAGCTACCTCACAGTAGGCACACAACAAATAGCCAGGAGGAGCATGATTGTAATGATAATAGTGGAGATGGGGACTCAAGCTCTGACTATGTGAATAACACATCCGATGAGGAGTATGATGAAGGGCTTCCCGATGAAGAGGAAGGCATCACTTATTATATACGCTATTGTCCTGAAGATGATAGTTACCTTGAAGGTATGGACTGCAATGGAGAGGAGTATATCCATAATGAAGAACCCCATTTAGAGACTGATGAATGTGTTGAAGCAGTGGAAGATGAATGGACAGAATCGAAGATACAGCAACAAGATTGTAACGATGGAGAAATAGGACAAGAGAGTCAGATGCAAATTTTGGAGGAGGATAACTCCTCTTCATTAGAGATCCAAGAGCAGGAGGAAATAGCCCAGTATAGTGAAAATGAAGAAGGATATCAAGACTACTATCCAGCTGAGGCTAACAGAAATTCACTTCCACAATCTCCATTTCATACTAGGAAAACGGATGGAGATGCAGAAGATCAAGAGGAGGACATTGACCAGATTGTGGCTGAGATCAAAATGAGTATGAGCATGAGCAGCATTAACAGCGCTACTGACATGAGCCCTGAGCATAGCGGAACAGAAAACGTGCCAATAGACCACAAGGAGATAAGCCAGACAACCGATAGTAGCCTTAGTACTAACAGACATGAAGGCCGTCCAAAATCTTTAAATATTCCCTCAGCTTCAAAGCATAATAACGATATGCCAAGAAGTTATAAAACAAAAGCTCGGACACCAGAAGACAGACAAAAGTGGTCTCAAGAACAGGTTGGTTGCTATTATATACATTACCTTTATGCAGTTCTTTACCACCAAACTTTATGTCACCTTCATCTATAATATTCACTGCCATTAAATCATTATATCTTGGTAATGCACTATTGTGGGTTTTGGAAAGACTAACTAGAATTCAGCTCAGACTAAGCACTAGAATGCCTAATGAACAGTCTATAATGAGAAAGAGAGACATACTCACAAGCTTGAAAAATCAAAGTAGGTTAACCTGATACTGCACCATTTGCCACAGTTCCAGTCTTTTAAAGTAATCCCATATTGCACCCAAACGCTTGAGAATGTCCCCTTACAGAACCTAAGTCTACTCGTGGAGCCTCAGATTTCCACATTACCATCCAATTTATAGTATAATGTTAAGTATACAATTGTAAAAGATGTCTCTATCGCAATTTTAATAAATCTTTACTTTGTAAATATACTACAGGAGCCACTTGGCTGTGATTACTTTGTAAATCAGTCATAGCCTCTCAAGTAGAAAAGACTGTCAGTATATTTTCCATCAAGTTGGAATTTGCAATTGACATTTATTAGATAAGTGAAGGGTTTAGTTTTCATATTACCTGAATCCATTTGTATAACAATATGCTAAAAATAATCTTCCTAATAAACATTGAGGCCAGGTAAGTGTGTGCTAGACAGTATGAAAGGTTGCGTGAATAAATTCAATAAGTTCTTACTTCTTTTACCTCTTGTCTTTCATAGCATTGAAGGCTGTTTCCTTACATATCAATACATAAGAAAACTAGACTCTATTAGTCATTGTTCATATGCAAAGGGAATCCTTAGCTGCTAGACGCAATTTCAATATGACTACATCATTGTTCAAGCAAGTGTAGTTCAGAATTGTGAGCACATGAAGAGCCTGAGTTACTTGCAGAGATTACATTTCAGAACAGTTTCATAGCGTATTATCTGCCCATTACAAACAGCTACAGCCACTGTCCCTATGTTTTTGTATTGTCTACTATTTGTCTAATCTTAATCAGTCTCCTATAGGATATTTCTTAAGAGCTGTGACTTTCAATAGCCTTTTGCTGGAGATACCCAGCTGAATAAGTCTGTAAATCACTGGCTGACTGTTGTCTAAAGCTGCCCATACGCTGGGTCGATTTATTGATCCCAGTGGGGGGTGTCCCGATAAATGGGACGATTTCCACCCAGGGAAATGTCCCGTTATCGGCACCATACACCTCTCCTGCTGTGACTGATAATCCTTGCAGAAGAGGGAGACACTTAAAGAATAGGGAGCCATTCAGTAAGCAGATTGGCTACCTTAAATTATCAGACGATTTAAGTCAAACATGCTGAAAGACCAAATAATCATGCAGCAATTTAAAAATTAATCTAACTAGAGCGATTATTTGCCCGATCACCCAATAATTTGGCAGATAAACGCTCCAGTGTATGGCCAGCTTTAGACAGACAAGCCCCACCATTCTACATTTGGTATTCTTCAGTTCAAGAATACAACAATTGTAATGTATTTCTTTTTTGCTACATGAAGATTTAAAATAAAATAAAATAAAAGGTTTCACGGTGAGAACTGAATTGTTAAATGTAAGAAAAATAATCCTTTAAAACTCAAATATTAAAAAAGTACATTGTAAAAAAAAAAAAAAAACACCTGCCATTAAAGTATTTCCAGAGCTTAGTCATAAAGGTCAGATAATGGGAACACCTTATAAACAGAAGAATGGGGAAAATAAATGAAATAATTACTAAGAGTTCAATCATTTTAATGGTTTAAGAAAATGCTAAGAGGTATACGTAAGATTTTATTCAATTTACTGTAACGCCTCTGAAGAATGTTGGAGGAACCATGGTTGAGAAGGCCTTGTTTGCTCCATATAAGTATCCTGGTAAGACACTTTTGAAAATCCTCAATTTGCTCCACCAAATATGCTTGTTTCCCTTGGCTTAGTCACTACCAAACCACTCTACAGCCTGCTGTACATTGGTTCACCGCCATCTTTTTTACTTGAAAATGTTTCCACTAGATTGGTGGAGCAAGTCTTGTCAGCAGCTAACCTTTATCAGTCTACCCCTTATTTTGAAATGTCCTTTTGGTAAAGTGGATGCTAGATTAAGGACTAGATTTACTAAGCTGTGGGAAAGGAAAACGAGATGTTGCCCATAGCAACCAATTTTATTACATACTAAAAAATGTCAGCTAGAATCTGATTGGTTGCTATGGGCAACATCTCCACTTTTTCTTTCCTGCTGCTTAGTAAATCTGGCCCTAGGAGTTCAAAATACCTAGTGTATAGTTCTTTGGAGCAAAGGTCCAGTAAATTAGGTCAAAAAAGACTTTGATTAAAGTAATATTGGAGTGGTCAGCTGAACAAGAATATTGAAAAATGTTCAAGCAACAAAGAACATTCTTGTACAATTTTAAGAACATGTAAAATCCTGTTCCATTATTTACAAGATGGAGTAAATCCTGAGAATTATTTAGGAGTATATAGGACAAAATAAAATGAATAAATTCTTACTATGTCCATATAAATAGTTAATGAGGCCAACTAATTAGGTTCATATGAATTTTTTTTTATTTTTATTTGCCATGTGTCTGATTTTTTTGCTTGGCTCTTTCAGATGAGTTAATTAGATTCTTCATATAAGCTTTTGCTAATGAAGATGATAGAAAATCAAAGGATGTATCATTGGGTATTTATATATATATATAAAATTATTATATATATATATATATATATATATATATATATAATAATTTTTACAGGCAAAAATTAACCAAACATTTATTGTTCAACAACCATTTCTGTCATGGAAAAATAACCATGGATCTAATTAGCCGTTTGGCATTTTACTGACTTCTCAGTTATTTTATTTTTCAACTGTTATGTCTCAATTTAGTCAGAACCCAGAAGAGGGCACCATTTACCCTTTGATTCCAGGGTAAAGTTCTAAAAAAAAACCCCAAGTGTCTTATGTTATAACTGTGATTTTTTTTATTTTTTTTTTAACTTGAAAAGTGGAGATTTCTCAAGAGAATGTATTTGAACATTTAAAAACTTGAAACATGTAGCCTTGACTATAAGCGGACAGCGTGCTTTAGGAAATAATTATGTTAATTATGCATACCAAGCTGTATTAATCATCTTTTTCTTGACTGTAACTGGAATAATAATTTGTTGGGGGGAAAGTTTCTCTTTAAACAGTTTCCTACTTGCTTACATGTTTTTAATTTTTTTACTAAGTAATTTATTTACAGCTATCCTCATTTGTTTAAGTATATAATCTATAAAGAGCTGTACTGATATTATAAAATAATAAGGTTATTAGTTCAGTATAAGGTCAGTAATTCTTTTTAAATAGATTTTTAAGTACTTTATATTCATTATCTCTATTCTTTGCTTGTATTGTTGTCTTGACTTATTCCGCTGCTTTATGTAAGGCACATAGGTCTCAATTACATACATTTTCAGAAAAAGAATAAAAACAGAATGGAAGTTGCTCAATCAGTTTATAGGTATATGTTAAACAGGTGCGTTAAAGGCAGGGGTTAATCTGCTTGCCACAGAAACAAAGGGAAATATTGCCCCAGCAACACTGTCATAAACCAGTAACAGACTATACTGTTCTACCTGTAAAATAAAACACAGAAATGTTCGTTACACATATTTGATCAAATATGCGAAAAGCCACCAGCCATGTCAAGGCCTTTCTGTATATGGTGGTCCTAACTCTAACAATGAGAGTCCCAATGTTGGGTCACATATATATGTTTATAAATTGAGAGCCAACTTACCTAGGAGACACCCCTTAAAGTCTCCAAAATGGCTGCTGTGGAACAGCTCTCCCTCTTCCCTATTTTCAGAAAAAGGCCTGTCAATTTCCATGGAAAATAGATTGTAATGCATGCATTTTGTCTGCACACTAATGTCCTATTCAAGATTGGCTTAATCCTGATAGACAAAGCGGCAACAAATCCTAAATGTTGTTATTCATTTGAAGGCCACCTTGCAATATATTTTATTTTCTCTTCAGTTCCAGGGTAATGGACCACTACAAAAGATTAACAACTTGTACTATCAGGATGAACACCCCAAAACACATTCATTGGCATATATTTGTAAATAGCTACAAAACTCAGAGCCATAGGGCTGGATCCAGACTTAAGAAGGAGCTTGAAATTAAGAAAGAAAAGTTACTACTGGGCTAAACCATGTTGATTTCAGGGGGAGTCAAGTTAATTGTATACTTTGCATGCAGGGTTATATATTTGACTTGCATACTGCACACAGATACTGACCAGCGTTACTATCTCACTGTTATTTATACTTGGGATAGGAAACATCACCTCTCAACTCTAATACTGTTTGCAACAGATGAAATATGACTCCCCTGCAATCAAGATGGTTTAGCCCAGGAGTAATTTTCCTCAATTAATTTCAAGCTCCTTCTTAAGTCTGGATATAGCCCATAGTCCCTCCATAGCTATAATAATGGGAAGTTTGATGACAATGGGGTAGATCCAGAACTACGTGTGCCGTACGTTTATTCGCGGAGCGTATTTTCGTGCGCGTAAATTCGCTACACTCCCCTCGGCACACCCCTTGAACGGACGTATTTTGTCAAGATACGCTTTCCAAACCCTACCTTAACTATTTCCAACGTAACCGCTGTCATACGCACACGTACGTATGGGCTGAACGAATTTACGCAGCTAAGCACGCCCATACTGTACGCTTTAAATACCACCTCCGCCTACTTCACGTATTTCAGACGTATTTTGGAGTAACGTAAATTTGGCACGCCCACACGTAAGTATTTACGTGACACATACGTGAATGGCCCATTCGTTTGCAATTACGCTACGTTAATGTGCGTATTTCTATGGTGCGCATGCGCAGTGCGTTCAAAACAGCGATTTTACGTCTCCGCCACGCGTAAATTCGCTTTGAAGCGTTGTTCTGGATCAGGCCCAATGCTAGTTATGACCATGTCAGGATTTTGAAATATAAAAGATACATATCAGAATATCCTATACTGAGTGTTCTAACAGCAGCACATAAATGAGCAATACGTTTCGATACGTAGATTGCGTATATGCGGTCTAAAAGACCGCATAACCGCAATCTACGTATCGAAATGATACACAGATTACGTACAATAGCTACTACGCATGCGCAGTAGCTATTGTTCAGTGAATTACGTCCGTCTATGGAAGACGGACGTAGTTCTGGATCCGGGCCAATGTGCCATCCGCAGTTGACTTTTCCAGCAGTCTCTCAGAAGATTAGTGTTTTAGACATGTTAGTGCTTTAGCATCAGCTGCAGGCTGATCTGTCAGTGTCCTTTTCCCTAAATCTCTGCTTGGTATCTCTTCAGGTCCTGTTTCTGGTCAGTGCCTGACCTCATAAATGCTCTACAGAATGAAGGGGCACAAATTCCCACATAAACACTCCAAAATCTTGTGGAAAGACATCCAAGAAGTGTGAAATCTGTTATAGCTGCAAAAGGGGGACCAAAACTATATCAAAGTATATGTATGGACCACATTCAGAGAGTATAAAAGAGAAAAAATTAATCTCGGGCAAAACCGTGTTGATTTCAGGGGAGTCATATTTAATTTATTGCAAACAGTATTAGAGTGAAGTGGTGATTTTTTCTATCCCAAGTCTAAATAACAGTGTGATAGTAAAGATGGTCGGTATTTGTGTGCAATAAACAATTCAAAGATATATCCCTGCATGCAAAGAATACATTTAACTTGACTCCCCCTGAAATCAACATGGTTTTGCCCAGAAGTAACTTTCCCCTTATTATTTTTCATCTCTGAATCTGGTCCAGTGTCATTACAATCTCTGTTGGTGTAATGGTCAGGCACAAGGTAAATCAGTGCTGGGCACTGATATAGCTAAAGCCCCAATAATAGAAAATAATAAAAAAATTTTTTTTTTACTATAAATATCCAAATATTATATCTAGAGGTAAATCTCTAAGTGGGAAAACAAAAAAACCTAAAAACTCTGTAGTTGTATTAAACAAGCGAGTGCTATCAACAAAAAAAGAAATCATTTATTTATTAGTGACTTCACATAGATTAAAATTCAATAAAAAACAGCACCATGCATATTGGAAAACTGATCCATAAAACTTATGCGTCACCATCTGATGATATCAACATGGCAGATAGAATATATGAACTGCTTGGCTCAAAAAATGGATCTATAGGTCACACAGTACATTTATTTAGCCTCTTTAAGCTGTATTTTTTTGGAGCACAAAGATCTCTATAACCAAAACAGTGGTAATGGTTAAGATGTTAAAGGAGACCAAAGAAGTTCAGTGCCTTGATCATAAATCCTGTAGAAGACTTATGACCTTGATAAATCCCAGAGCAGTGTTTCTTCAAATGTAGTCAGCAGCTCTCCTTGATAATCTCTCCACAGCAAAGGGTATGAAGTCCAGGTAATTAAGCAGGATGTAGCGATCGCGATTGTGCGTCCCGTCGCTTCCAACACTCATAGATTAGCTGTTTCAGACCCGTTTATTTCCCTGCGGGCTGCATAAATGTACTGTATGACCTATCAACCCATTTTTTAAGCCAAGAAGTTCATATATTCTATCTGCTGTGTTGAATTCATCAGTTGGTCACCATGGTTCAGTTTTCCAATATGCATGGTGCTGTTTTTTATTGAATTTTAATCTATGTGAAGTCATTAATAAATAAAAAATTATACCACTCACAACTTTTTTGTTTTCTTGTTTAGAGTTTTTTGGGGATACACCGCCCTTAAATAGCCAGTGATAATTTTCAACTGTGGTTGTATAATTATTGCTTTGTTATTATAATCATACTGTATACTAAAGTTGATTAATTTTGCATTACGTTTGTTGTCTATTTTATAATCAGTCTTTTTAACTTTAGACTAGCGCTCTTCAGAGTTTTCTTTGTGAAACCTCTAAGTGGACACAATTTGGATCTACTAGTGGTGAATTTTAAATATAGTTTCTAGCACAGGTCAGTAGGTGTTGAGCACTATAACTGATAACTTTCTAATAACATATTCACCAGTAAATAACTAGATAAAAATAATAATAAATAAATAAAAATGTAATTAGCACCTTATAAATTGGATCTTAACTAGTTTAGTGTACAAAGAGAAAACTGAGACTACAAGGTAACAATTGTGCAAAATATTATATGAGCTGTAGATATATAGTAGTTCTATATAATTCAGTCTGCTGCAGGAAAATAAATAAATATAATATTAATAATAAAATATATTTGTAAATATATTTATTTTTGTGTTTTATATTTATTTTTGTGTTTTATTTTTATTTTTTTTACAGAAGACAGTTTCCAACATCAACCTAATTCGGACATCATATGTAATATGTATGTGTATATAAAATATACATAAATACATAAACACATATGGTCCATATAAAATTTTTGCTTAAAAGCCTGGCTCCTAAGTTTTAAGTCTTGCTCCTCTCATAAAAAAGTTTGTTGAGTCCCAATGTAAAAGGATACATTTAGCAAATCTACCCGACTGCCAACGTTATATCCTGAAGCATATGACTGAGAATCACAATTTCCATTTTATGTCAGTGATTTATCAGGAAATTGAATTGAATTGTGGATACAAGTCTAGGCGTTGAAATCGAAGCATGTTTAAAAATGCAGTCTGAATTTAAATTTTATACATATTAAACCCAACACAAAAGTGAGAGAAGTGTGACTTTTTAGCTTTTTTTTTGCCAATACAAAAATGAATTGCAAAAGCTGGTATGTACCTAGCCTATGTATACACATATATGAAATATTTAATAAATACAAGTACATTCTTCTAAACAGGCAGCCATCTTACAAGTATCAAATGTCTGAGATACTGGTTTACATTAATGCTGCGATGTTAAAACAATATCTCTATTTTTGCTGTCTAATTACTTTATGTCCTAGAGGCTGAATACATTATAGATTCACTTGCATAGATTTCAAATAAGAATTAGGTATGTAGTATAACATAGTGCATTTTATATCACATCTAAATAAAATATTAATAAGAAAATGCTGCAGGAATATTTTATTTAATATAGATTTTGAATGTGGTATACACATCAAAAGATTGCAAGAACGCTGCCCACTAACAAACGTCTAAGATCAATGGCTTATTTCAATGACACTTTTACTGATAATATAAATCAAGTCTGCACTCTGAATAATAACAACAACAAACAAAAAGGACTGATAAAGCCTATGGTAATAAAATGACTCCCTGTCACTCTGTGTTACACTACAGATAATGGATGGGGGATGTAACAATCTAGTCTACAATAAATGTACTTGATGCATATTAATAAATACATCAGATATGTAGATAAGTTTTTTTTTTTAAATCAACCTAAAATAATTATCATAATTAAAAATAACTGAAGTACCTTCTTCAGCATTACAAATCCTATGGTGGCTGTATTTATTGGCATCATGGTACCCAAACCTTAAGTGGGAAGTAATCTAACTTAAGATGTCCCATAGGGATTTGTGGCAATGGGCTGGATTCAGACTTAAGCAAGTGCTTGAAATTAGTTACTCCTGGGCTAAACAATGTTGATTGCAAGGGGAGTCATATTTCATCTGTTGCAAACAGTGTTAGAGTTGAGAGGTGATGTTTCCTATCCCAAGTCTAAATAACAGTGTGATAGTAAAGCTGGTCAGTATCTGTGTGCAGTAAGCAATTCAAAGATATATCCCTGCATGCAAAGAATACAAGTAACTTGGAGAGGTGATCTATCCCAAGTCTAAATAACAGTGTGATAGTAAAGCTGGTCAGTATCTGTGTGCAGTAAGCAATTCAAAGATATATCCCCTCCCCGCAAGAATACAAGTAACTTG
>WWET01000034.1:177323-188572 GCA_011038615.1 Limnodynastes dumerilii
AGTGAGGTGCGTGTGGCGGTGATGCCGGGGGATCCCTGGCGGGGGGATGCCCTGGATGCTGGCGGGTGCCGCTGGAGTGTCCCGACAAAACGGGATGCAAAGGCTTGTCAGTAATGGACAAGATATTCTTTTATTGGCAAATAAAGTATTTACAAAAACAAAAGAGTCGGTGTGTGAGTACCAACGCGTTTTGCCAAATGAATTGGCTTCCTCAGGGGGTAAGGTGATGTGAAGGAGGTGGGGGATTAAATAGGCACAAGGGGATCATGTGGGGAGGGGGCATAAAAAATTAAGGATGGGAAAAATCCCTTATTATGAATGGTGCAGTATGCAGAATGGCCACTGGGGGGCAGATGCAGTATGAGAGGGATAGATAAATGACTGGTTGTACAGGAATTGCTTTGAAGTCCTAAAAATGGAATGGTGGATGGGAAAGATGTTAGTAACCTAAAAATGGATGGGTAGATGGAAATAAAAAAGGGTGACATGTATTAGTTGAGAGCGGGCATTACATCTGTGTCGATATTCATACCGTGTGGTTGGAAGGTTTTTAGTGAAAAGATCCATTTAAGTTCTGTTTTATTTATGACTTTAAGTCTGTCCCCTCCCCTCCAGTCTTTTCTGATGGTTTCTATCCCTGTGAACTTAAGGTGGGTTGGGTCTTGGTTGTGATGTACCCTAAAGTGGTCTGAAACACTATGTGCTTCATATCCCTTGCGGATATTCCTAATATGTTCCCCTATGCGTTCTTTCAGGGGCCTGGTGGTTCTGCCGATGTACTGTAGATTACAGGGGCAGGTGAGGAGATGACGTATTTGGAACTGCAAGTGATGGTGGATTGGATTTTGTAATTGTGATTGGTGGTGAATGACGTGAATTCTCTCGTAGGTTTGGTGCTGTTGTAACTGCCCGTCTTGCAGCCTATGCACCTATTACAGTGAAAGAAGCCTCTTTCTTCTTTTAGCCATGTGGACGTTATGGGTTGTTTAATGTGATTTTGTACTAATTGTTGGCGTAGATTGGGGGCTTTTTGGAAGATTATATCTGGACGTGGGCCTAGGACATTAATCAGGGTGTCATCTTTTTGCAGAATTGGCCAGTGTTTTCTTAGGATGTTGCGTATCTTTACAGCTTTGGTGTTGTATTGAGTGATGAAAAATATTTTGTCAGGTAGTGAGTTAGTGGTGGTTGTTTTGTCTTTGTATTGTAGGAGGTCGTTTCTGTTAGTGTTTGTGGCAATTGTGAGGGCTTTCTTAACCGTGGTTACATTATATCCTTTTTCTCGGAATTGTTGTGCCATGTGTTCGCTTTGTTCCTGGAACTTTTCTACATGTGTACAATTGCGTCTCAGCCGTTTGAATTGGCCAAGGGGAATATTGTCAAGCCAGGTGGGATGGTGATTACTGGAGGAGAGGATATAGCTATTCACGTCTACCGGTTTGTGGAATGTGGCTGTCTCTATTTGGTTGTTATTGATTGAAATTTCGAGGTCCAGAAATTCAACTTTGGTTTTGCTGTATTTGGTGGTGAAGCGTAGATTATTAGAGTTATTGTCCAGTTATTGTATGTCCTTCCCCCTCTCTCCATCTCTTGTTTCCTCCTGTTACTGAGTTACACCAGTCTCCAACAACGCAGATAACCACCGCCAACTCTCCGTCGGGAGTACCGGCCCCCCAGCTCCAACCAGTGACTTTTAGTGACTGTTTCATCCACAATAAGACTGCTGCCAGGTCTCCAATATCCCACTTATTACCATTTTTGTGATCCACCCTTCGCCTACCTATAGTCTTCATTGTCACTATACTTATCCCTTTTACCCCCATCTCCCTCTCCCTTACCCCATCCACCCACTATCACTTACTGATCCCGCGGATCAACCACCACTTTCCTTCATTTAACACTACAGAGTAGCGCTGTATTCCATTTACCTTCCTCCTACAAAATTCAGCAATTTGTTTTTGGGGGATTTTTGAGGCCCCCATAGGTAAATACAGCAGCACCTGTCACCATCCCTACCAACCAACCCGATACGAGCGCCATCCCCTCTGTTTTATTTATATTACCCATGGTGTGTCCAGCCCCCTATATCCATCATGTGTCTAGCCCCCCTAGTAACCACCCAGCACGTGTAGCCCCTGTACCCGGCTCCTACCGTCTCCCCGTCTTCAGACTCTCACAGCGTTACCAGGAAGTGAGGCGCTGTCCATCCAATCAGCAGTGAGTATCTCTGGACAGCACTGCACTTGCTGGTAACGCTGTGAGAGTCTGAACAGAGACTCTGGGAGAATAGGGTTCTCTCCCGGGAGTCCAGGAGGTCTCCCTGTATTCCGGGAGTCTCCCGGACGTTCCGGGAGAGTCAGCAACCCTGCTTTATACTTAGATCAGCAGCAGCGTCTATTACAAGGATAATGAGCCATTCAGCTTGCTTGAAATATCGTTTCAAAAATTGATCTGTACCATACACTAGAGCGATTATTTGCCCGATCACCCAATAATTGGGAAATCGGGCCGATAATCGTCTAGTGTATGGCCAGCTTTACTAATTTCAAGCACTTACTTAAATCTGGATCCAGCCCAATGTACCTAACCATTTCCCATTTCTACCTGTGTGCTGTACTGATATTTTGTATCACATTTGTAGCTTATTATTAAGCCCTCCTATATATTATATCACAAACTCTCCTCCATTTTATATTCTCAACATACATATTGGCAGAATAAAACAGTGCTATGTTCTTTTACTAAGCTTTTTTTTTTAGCAGCTGGGAAGATGAGACTAAACACTACACACATGCAAATCATTTTTTTAGTTACTGCGTGACCATCTGTTCCCCTTACTTACAATATACCTCACAAAGTAAACTTTATTTTATACTTTATTTTGGAATTTAATGCATGATTAAATGTGATCTTTGTAAAAATGACTTCCTGTTTCACATTAATACAGTACATTTAGTACATTAACTCAGTTGATATTCAGTCTTAAATCTGTCCCTATATAGGGCATTTATTTAGGTTCTTACAACACATATTTGAATGAAAGAACAACTGAATGGAAATTAGGAGTAATTGCATGAAAAGGTATAAATCCCAGACAAACCATGCAATGTGTGGTGCAAATAGTCACTGTTTTTTTTACATGCAAGGAAATTACTTGTTGATTTTGCTTATTGCAAACACATTTTAAACAGTTTTATTTCTAAACTCTAATTTAAAATTGATTTACAAAACCATCCTCTCAAGTCATTGTGTCTGCACATTTTAAATTTGCCTCCCCTGCAGTTCAACATGGTTTTATCCTTGTGCAGTTTTGCTCCTTTTTTGCTGTTACTCCCAATTCTGGATCAGACCCACAGAGACATGGCTGAGAATTTTTATTTATAATTTGAAGGATGGCAACAAAGCACAATGCTGATCAGCAATTATTATATATACAATTAACCACACTGCTTTGCATAGATAACCCATCCCTTACTTGAAAGATTTGGGGCCAGATAAGCTGCGGGTTTGGAAAGCAGAGTTAGGCCCCACCCTTTTTAGGTCCGCGAATTGTACTAATGTACAAATCCTGCACAAGGGCCTCCTCACTTCTTAAAACGCCCCTGGCCAGATTTACTAAGCTGCACGTCTGGAAAGGTGGAGATGTTGCCCAAAGAAACCAGTCAGATTCTAACTCTCACTTTCCTAATGGAGATAACACAAAAAGTTAGATATGTAATGCATGCGGCACAGGGAGAGAGATGTGTAATGTATGGGAGACAGGAAAGGAAATGTGTATAGAAGAAGGTGCAGGGATGGAGGGCCGTATTTAGAGATCCGTTCTTTAGCGATTTTCCTTGCGTATATTTAAGTGATCCAGACCTACGCTCGGAGTATTGGATATAGGAATTTCCGCACGGAACATAGACGGAAAAATACGCACGTAGAAATTTACATAGAAATGGGCGGGGGGGCATTTAAATGAAGGGAAGTGGGCGCGATCACAAAGATACGCACGCACACATACGCCCTTAAGTGACTGCGGAAAGTTAGGGCTAGTCTGTGGAGGTGGAAGTCTCCGTCCACACGGATTAGCAAGGGGAGTGACTGGGGTTTTGGTGGGTGTTACTTGCTCCGTCCATGCGTATATTTCCGTACCGATCGCAGGGTGGATCTCTGAATACGGCCCGGAATTATGTAACATGCAAACATTTGTAATCAAATATGCTTTTACTCCTCCTCTGCAATATGACCCTCTTAATATAGACTATAAGGGTATAAGTATCAGCATGAGGCATGAAGAACAGTACCCAGCAATCAATAGCATGTAAAAACTTAACTTCCATTCAGCCAACACTTGTCACACTACGCTACTGGAGGGCGGGTTTAGGGGCGCCCTATAATTGACATGCTTCGGGTGCCATAAATCCAAGCTACACCTCTGAGTATATACTACCATTGGAAATATTTTTGTAGGGTTGAGGTGGGCTTTAATAAGAGCAGCTGCTGCTTCTTAGGTGCATATTTTTCATTCATAGCAATCTTCATAGCATATAGGCACGTAGCTTCACTATGCGGGGTCTTAAAGAGGCATGCCAGTGCAGCCTCCATAGAAAGATAGGGAGAGTGGGTGGGGAGACACATTTAGATTAGGCAGACAGGTTGTGCAAGTCCCTACTTAAGAAGGAAAATACGTACGGGAAGATAAGGTTGTCTATGCCATTAGACACCTAAAAACAAAGGCAGGTCATGGGAGTGGACAGGACATTAGGTGCATGTATTTAGGAATAGCCATATGGATTTCACACTTAAGTATGAATATGGTCCTTGATCCTTAGCAGATAATATCAATCAATGACTGAAAATTGTAATTGTTAAATCTTCTTTTCTATCTGTAGGATGACAGATTGTCCTTAATTTTATGCTCCCTCAAATATTAAAAAGCGTCCAGTAGGTATAAACTAACAATGATGAGAAAAAGCCTAATGAATGCAATGATTAAAAAATATTTGTAAGAACAAATTATTACAAACACTGTTTTCTTGTTGCTAGGAATTTGGAAAATAAAAGACAATCAAGACACAGCAGTGCATGCACATTATTAGTGCAAAGAAACCCAACCTAACTGATCAGTTTCATTTTCGGCATGTATGTCAGTGATTATTCCTGATTATTTTAGGAAACTATAATTAAAAGGCTGTCATAATTGTCATGCCAGTGTACTATAGATGTTGATCTCTAGAACAATGCCAAGGGG
The DNA here is from genome assembly GCA_011038615.1 of Limnodynastes dumerilii. NCBI lineage: Eukaryota > Metazoa > Chordata > Amphibia > Anura > Limnodynastidae > Limnodynastes > Limnodynastes dumerilii. The sequence goes on from WWET01000034.1 coordinate 182,560, forward strand.
TTTGCTTACCAATTTTCACCATGAATCAGCAAACCACAAAGATGAATTTATAACTTTGGGCAGCTATTATCAGGTGTGATCCAGACCTCACTTCTGTTGTGCTTGGAGATCCAAATGCAGCAGCAGTGGTAATCTGATGTCGGATCCCCGCTGTATCCTCACTCTCATGCAAGGAAGTTAAAACAGCAGGACCCTGTCGTAAATTACCCAAGTAAAATGGTGACAGCTCAGAAATCTGGATAGAGCGTAAGGGCTGAAACCAGACCTTACTGTACTATTGAAATACCTGTCCCTCCCACCTAGAATATATGCTACACACTTCCTGTTCAATTTTGTGTTAATCATGAAAGGTAATCCGGATAGAAAAGTAGTTGTAAATTGGGTAGACAAATGTTAAGAAGTGGGTTGAAGAATTCGTAAGCTTATCTGAAGAGGTAAGTTTTAAGGGAGCGCTTGAAAGTTCAGAGAGTAGAGAATAGTCTTAGTGGGTGAGGAAGGTTATTCCAGATAGTAGGAGCAGCCCTGGAGAAGTCCTGTAACCAGGATTCAGCATTTGCTTATGTTTAGTGTCAGGGAGAGCTGTATGTCCTGTGAAGATTTTGAAAGAGCGATGTGGTATTTATCTTGGGATGAGTGAAAATATGTATGCGGGTGCCGTCTTGTTGATGGCTTTGAAGGTTAGCAAAAGGATTTTGGATTTGATTCTGTAACATACAGATAATCAATGTAGAGACTGACAGAGTGGAGCAGCTCTAAAATAATGTTTTGCAAGGAAAATCAGTCTGCCGCAATATAAACTGTGATGTTTGTGTGTGTGGGGATTTTTTAAAATAGATTCTTTATTTAGCTTTTGTATAGGTTGTACATGAACAAAAAAAAAACAATATAATCAACTAAAATTGCCAGGTAGGCATATGAAACCTTGACAAAATACAGTTGACAAAGATATTGTCATACAACACATAATCATATGTAGAAAAAGGATGGAGAGAGGGAGACAGGGAATCTTCTTAACATAGCCACTTGATGCAATTAGATTTCCTATCGAAGTGTGTATCTTGATTATACTAAACTGAACAGCACAGTGAGATGAGTCGATGAACTCGAGGGGGTTTGGGGTGAGATGGTTGAGATAGGCCATGAGTAACAAGTTGCGATAAAAGCAGTAAACCTATCAGTGACAGAGGTAGGTGTGTCATCCATGGCTAAATAAAAGTACATTTGTTTAAACCAATCTTTAACTGTTGGGGGTGTAGTGGAGCACCATTTACATGGGATATTGGCTCTAGCTGCATTGACTAGATGCTTGAGGACAGATCCCATAAATGCAGATACTGACATTGGTATATATGAAAGTATTTAGAAATGAAGACCTTCAGATACTTCTGGTCCAACTAGTGGGGAGGGAGGATCATTTTATAATGTGGGAATCCAATAGTTTCTGAGCATGCTAAAGGACCATTACATGTCCCAAATAGTAGAGGAACCAACTAGGAACCAGACTATACTGAACCCAGTAATAACAAATAATATAGAGAAGTAAGGGAGCACTTGGGAAATGGTGAAATTAGTTTCCAGAAGCAACAGTATAATACAACTTTCACTTTTCAATGCTGCTTTTCAACCCAATTTTTCCTGGGTGAATTGCTGTGTCAAAATAAAAAGTCCACAAAAATGTGCAAAATTGCCAGGTCTGACCATTTCACATGTGCCATGAATTTCCCAGGATAGCTCTTCAAGCAACTGTCAATCAGTCTATAGAGGAGCTCTTGCTGGCTGAAAAAATGAATTAGACTTCACTTTTTTAATAAATTTAGGGACTTTTAAAAAAAGAGGACCTGAAAATAAACACGCTTGTTTTAGTACTTGTAGGTCTCCTTTCTGGTCTGATTTCTTCACCTTACTTTCTTCATCTTAATGCCACATCTCGCACTACATCTTGAACATGCCTGTGTCGTCATAATGCTGCACATGCGCTATCCAAAAAAAAGTGCTGTTGTCTGTTGAACTTGTAGAGCATGACTACCAATAATGGCATACCCTCCAACATGACCCATTTGGGCTCCATTTACTAAACGGTGAACACTTCACCTAAAAACAGTCTTTATCTACTCAAAACAAAGTGTTCACAATTTACAAAGCTATGATCCCCATGGTAACCATGCAATCATTAGCCTGCACACCCCGGATCGATTGCTCAATTTACAAAATGTCAGCGTGGATTTTAACATTTCAGAATGGCATTATAATTGGTTTCCAGCGTTCTCTCCATATACCCTCCTTTTCCTCCCCCTAATAGCTGTTATTATATAAATATTAACTATTTTTTTATAGTAAAAATGAAATAAAATTAAATAAATATATATTTAAATATATATATATTGCCCACTGGAATCACTAATTACATGAACAAGTAACCCCAATGGGTATTCCGGTGTGCAAAAATGAAAAAAAAAAAATAAAGAAAGAAAGCAAAAAAGTTTAAAAAAAGGGTTAAGCTTATGTGCCCAGCGCCGAGTCTCTCTCTCTCTCTCTCTCTCTCAAGTCCAGGCACATGCGCACTGTAGCAAACTTTTGGAACTTTAAATTTTCAAAGTGCCAGAAGTTAGTTACTGCGCATGTGCCGGACTTGTCCTGTGAGCGGAACCGAGCACTTCCAGCGAAAATCAAAAGCCCATCGCAGGACCTCATCGGAGGGGTAAGTTTTGGTAAATGCTTAGGGCGATAGTTCAAGGCTCGCTGCAAGGTGCAGCAGCGATCTTTGATGACTTTAACAGCGTTGTTAATAGTAAATGGACCCCAATAAACGGTCCAGTCAATATTATAGGGTAAGTCAATATTATAGGGCTGTATCGAAATATGTAAGTAAGCAAATCTGCTTCTTAATAAAAGACCAAAAATAAAAATCACTCTTCAATAGTTATGGTTGTTGCAACTATTTGCAAGTGTGGCATCCATGTAGAGATGCATTTATGCTGTAGAGGGTGCTTATAACTATTGCAAGTGGGTGTTATATAGAACTCCATCTAAAAAATAGATCCTTGCATTTTCATGAAAACTGTTTATAGTGACATTATGACTGGGAAAATGAATGTATTCATGCTTTGGAGACGGAAATTACCTGAATGTCTGAACAATATTGGACAAAAATGAATTTGTAATTACACTGTATTACATTCTTTTTAAACCATGATTTTTCTTCCCTTCAGATTCTGCCACCTGAAAAGGTCTCATTAATAAGACACCATAGTGGTTACATTTTTTTTTTCTGAAACAAAATGAATCAGCTACATTTTAGTCTGCTGTTAAATTACTGTAGGCCAAGGTTTTACAGTGACCTATATAATGGGATTTTCTAAATACAGTATATTATTAGAATATTTTTAGCAATGGTTTCAGTCATTCAGAAAGGGACAATACATTATTAAATAGACGTATGTTTGATATTTCTAAAAATCAAAAGGCAAAGTCATAATTTAAAAAAGAGCACATAAATATTACCTTCAAAAACATGTACTTCATAATGTATATATGACTATCCACACAAATATACCGTACAATTAGAAACTATTACATGGTTGTGGTTCAACTCATAGTTATTCCAAGACATTTTAAAAGCGGTGGTAGCTATATAAATGTCCTTTCCTGAAATTCCTCCAGATGAGGAAGGAATTACTATATCAATCCTACATATGTCTCTGCTAAAGGGAAAAGATATTGCATAGTTGCCGACTCTCCCAGAATGTCCGGAAGATTTCCAAAATTCGGGCAGTTCTCCCGGTATCCCGGGAGAGCCAGCAAATCTCCCGCAAGGGACTTGAGGGTCGTGGTTTCCACGAAACCACGGCCTTAAGTCCTGCCCCCCTGCCTGGCAACACTAGTTTATTAGTGTTGTTAGGGACAGGTAGGGACTTGATGACGCAAATTGTGTCATCTAGCCCCGCCCCCATCCCTATGAAACCCTAGAGAGAATAAAGTACTTCAGCAGTATGCCTTCTGTGCAGACACATGCTCTTTGCTTTTAAAATCACAGTGAAGACTGGTGGCTGAGAGCAAAACAGTCAGATTTGATCATGGGGTCTGACCCCATCTAGGTTCACTCCTAAAAACATGCCTTTCATTTTGTACTTTCTTTCAGAATTTGCATTAGCTATGTGATATTTAGAGCTATAATTATTTATTATAAATAAATAAGGAATATACAATGTTTGACTTTCTGCAGTATGGTTGGCAGTTATAATGAACCAGATCCAGACAATCACAAAATGGCCATTTTTCAATTCAAAGATCAGGAAATGACCGCATTGGTGTGTGTGTAAGTGCACAATGTGTTTTCTGGCGGAGGGTTGGAGGACTCATTTATCATAGTGGGAGGAGGGATGTATGCTAATAGTACAGTGAGGCCATGTTAAGTGCTCTGTGTACTATAGAATGTATCCTCCTGTGAGAACACAGGAGAAGTTTAAGGTTGGGGTATGCTGGCGAACGTTCCAACATTGGATCCCTGCTACCATGGCGCTCGAAGCTGTGAGTGCAGTGGTGATGAAAGCCTTGACCGGTTCTAAAGATTTTAATAGGAATCCTTTTGTAATTGATTATTTTTCAATCTCTCACAATGAAAAAAAAATTCAGATTGCAAAATGCTATTTTTCGGTAAAACATATCATTTTGCTCATGAGTTCCTTTTGTGGCATTGTTTGTTTAGAAGTTGTATTCTGAATTTCTTTCACCAGATGTGCAGTTTAGTCAGATTAGTTTAATTCTCTGCATTGAAAGTGACTATTTATGATATCATTATAATTATGTCTTATGTTGATGTCAACTTAAAAGTAAAGCACCAACTTTGCATGTGGTCACTAACAAAAAAATAAAAAATGTCTAAAATGTTGTATTATTGATAACAATAATGTTGTCTTTGTTACGAGTGTCCATGAAGGTTTTATATTATTATTATTATGTCTAGGTGTGTAACAGTGTAGAGCAGCCCAGGAAACAGCAGCGCTCTGACCTCAATGGCCCAATCGATAACAACAATGTGCCAGAGGTAAGCGTATCTGACATTGTGTTACAGAAAGCTTTGTACATTGACTTAGAAATGATGATTTATAAAACCCTTTATTACTTACAACAGGAAGTATTCTTCCTGGGTTTACAGCATACGGAAAGGACATCCAGATCACACAATATGTCTTTTCATTATACAGTCCATTTACATTTCTCACAATTGTTACTCCCCAAAATTGACTGCCATTCTATGCTAAAGGGATATATTATGGATGAATTTCTAACCCACAAAAGAACTTTATCCATTTTACTTATCTTCATTTTTTTTTGTTTAAGCTTGACAGTAGAAAAAATATAAAAAAATAGAGAAATAGACTTTGGGCTAGATCCAGACTTAAGTAAGTGCTTGAAATTAGTTACTCCTGGACTAAACCATGTTGATTGCAGGGGGAGTCAAGTTAATTGTATTCTTTGCTGCAGGGATATATCTTTGAATTACTTACTGCACACAGACACTGACCAGCTTTACTGTCACTACCCTAACCCTAACCTTCCCGGCCACCTGACCTTTACCCTCCCTTACTTGTAGCCTGACCCTAACCCACCATCTCCCGCAGCCTGACCCTAACCCTCCCTCCCCTCCAGCCTGACCCTAACCCTCCCTCCCCTGCAGCCTGACCCTTACCCTCCCTCCCCTACAGCCTAACCCTAACCCCACAGAAAGAGTCACCTGTCTCCTCGTTTCGGAGAGCGGTGGCGGAGTGATCTCTTCTTTCCGAAAGTGAATGGGGGGAAAAAATTTCAAAAAGTGTAAGTATCGGAAAAAGAGACATTCGAAAAATAGACTTTTCTAGCTTGAAATTGCAACCGAATTTCAAGCACTTACTTAAGTCTGGCCCAATGCCTTTAATTACTACAACAAAACTTCTCATGAATCAAAAAGAAGAAAGAGGAAATAAAAATTCCAAAAAACATGTACAGTGGTGTAACAGGAAATGGAAGGGAAATA
>WWET01000034.1:188603-214419 GCA_011038615.1 Limnodynastes dumerilii
GGAAAGAGAGGGAATGGACTTGCCCAGTAATAAAGGTCCATCAGTTCAAGGTGAGCTAAACCCTCAAAGCAGAAATCTTACACTATCTCCTACCAGATCAAAGTTCCAGGATTTAAAGCTCAGAGGAGCCACTATTTATAAAAGTAAATTCTTTGATTGGTCACTTGTTTTGAACAGGAGAAAAAGGTATCCTTAAATTTGTTATAATTTGATTCACCTATGGAAGCAATAGCCTTAATATACATAAAATAGTCTAGGGTGGCGATTACACCAATCTTTGATGGTAGGGAGAGCGCCACTTTGTAGGAATCACTACTTTTGTTGCATCAATGAGTTGATGAATGGTAGATTTATTAAATCAGGCAACCAATTCAGTAACCAGAAATGTGGATTTGTGGGCACTTCATCTAATTAAATCGGGCCCTGTGAGTTTAAAAAAAAAAAAAAAAAAAGGCGGAACGTGGAGTACTCATATTTCCTCCAAGCTTTTGTAAGTTTATGATAATTCTATATAATATCACACATAAGCATCTTGTATTCCCTGAAGTAAAAAATTATTTTGTTTGGTGAATATTTACAAGAAATTTTTCAGTACAAAAAGTTCTCTCTTCAAAAGCCTCATCTAACACAAGAGAAAAATGCAAAGCAGTATGCGAGGAAGAAATGATGGACATGCCTTAGCATACAGAGCCTTAGGGCCTGATTCTGAGTTGGCCATAGTTTTGGAATATATTGTTTAGAAAGCAAGCAAAAATAAAATACAAAAGTGTCTGTAATTACATATGTGTGCAATATGTAAGCCTGTCCTGCTCTGTATTATGCCTGTGTATTGTCACTACTAACATTGGATCAGATCCAGACCTAAATATGCACATAAACGAAAGTTTACCTATGCTAAGTGCAATCCTAGATTCCATATGTGCAAGGGAAGTGACATACACATACAGAGTTTATGTGCCCTAATCTCTACACATACGCCCCTGTGCAAAAGGGACTCATTTGTAATTGAGGATCATACGTAAAGCCTTTACGGTACGATCACCTTATATCCTTATATCCCTCTGCCAAAGATGTGTACATGCTGTACGCATGGCAGGTCGACACGCCCCACCTTCGGGAATGGATTTCTTTAGAATTATTCAGAATATGTTCTGATGCATAACTGCTATCTTTGTGCATGCACAGAATGCACACACAGGGCCAGATTTACTAAGCTAATCAGATTCTAGCTCTCACTTTACTATTACATATTAGAAAATGTCAGCTAAAATCTGGTTGCTATGGGCAACATCTCCACTGATCATATGAAGATTCTGTCAATACACTGCTGTAGTTGGTCCAAGACGGGAATGTTTTGCACTGCTGTATCTTTCTACTTATCCTAGATTGTGAACGAATGAGAATTTTTCTAGTTTATGCCTCCATTTTCAGGACCTGCGCAGTTATAAAAATGGTAACTATGAAAAATACTTTGGTGTAGTCCACTGAGTATCAGCCCCTTAGAATGATTTAAAATTAGTGTAGCTTTTTTTTTAGGTAAATGAATATAATATTTTAAGATCTTTTATCTTATTATGCATTTGTCCTTAAAGCCATAATCATTCTTCTCCTTGATTTCAACTCCATTTATCCTTGTCCACACCTGTCATTCGCAATCATCTTCAGTTCTGACTTGTCTGGTTTTCTAATTGATGATGGTTAATTAACAGAGGGAGTTAAGTGATGGATGCAATCCCTTATTCTCATGGGTTGCTATAAGAAAGAAATATAAGTATGCAGACTGAGTCCTTCATTTTATAACATTATTTATTTATTGACAGGCAAAAACATTTTTATACACTTGTTCGGTTATTTAATGACAAGAGCAACCAATCAGATTCTAGCTATCATTTTGTAGAATATAGTAGAAGAAAAATAAGAATTTTATACCCTATATTGTCAGTGAGACATACTAAGCAGAAACTGATCTTTTCGATTTATGGAGAGTTTCACCCGGAGAAAAATATACATTTTTTCAGTCCTGCATAATACTTATTCCAAGATAGATTAAAGTGGTCACTTCAACATTCTCTCTCTTCTCATACACTTATGATGGTGTGGTCTAAATATGCCCCAATAATGTGGACCTGGGATGTTTAGATAATCAGGGTTTCCCCTTGTCTATGGCGATTACCATATCTCAACTGATCTTCCATCTAAAACTGCTCTCTCTGAAGCCCTATCTGATTAATCTTCCTGAGCATACCAGTCCCACTAATCATTGGTGTGCTCTTAAGTCGGTGGTGCCGGATGCCACTATTCAAATAGGAGCTAGATACAAATTATCTCAACTAGAAGATCTCTAAAAAATTAAACCTACCGCACAACTTAAAAAAGAAAAGGTTAAAACTCTGAGTGAATTGCTGAAAAGATTGGTACTCAAGCTTTTTTTCACCCGTCTTAAACAAAGGAGCTTACACAAAGCCTGTGTTTTGAATATTGTGGAATTGTTAAATTGTACAGGCGATTGGGGAATTCTTCTTTTGCTTGATGTGGAGAAGGCCTTTGATTGGCTATATTGAGGATATATGAAGGAGTTCCTTAAGTTTGGTCTTTGGGGCTCTATTTTGCAATTAATAATTATGATTATCATCATTATTATTATTATTATTATTATTATATACTGTCCCTAATGTAAGGGTATTCTGTAATGGGCAGGGAATGCGGCGGGGATGTCCAGTGATGCCATTATTATTTGCTATGGAAATTGAACACCTGACAATTAAAATACATGTTTTTTCCCTCTTTTACAGGCTTCCAATTGGGTTGTTTGTTCCATAAAATATGTTTGTTTGCAACTCTCCCCTATGCTTCTGCAGTAGCTACAATCCTCCTACCCTTATGCCTGGAAGAAGAATGCTCTCTGACACCTAGATATTCAGATATCCCCATCCATTTCTAGGATATTTGACCCTTTCATTTATTACTCAGCTTACTAACTTGACTAGGGGGTGGATGCAGCAAAAATTTTTTATGGTTGGGACGTATTGCAGCTTTTAAAATGTCCATTCTACTAAATGTTAAGACCATACCTTTTTGTCCTCCCTACTAAGTAGATAAATAAATTACAAGCTCTTCTGTCATCCTAGAATAACATAGACAGATATCATTAATAATGTATTTTATCTTAGCTTTAAGACTGGTCCCTTCCTTGGGGTTTAAAGATGTGGGTTGATCTTAAAACCTCTACTTAGTCCTTTTTTTCCAATGACAGATTTACTATGGGTACCTTAGGAACTGTACATCCATCCAGTAACCTTTCTTTGAATTGATACCTGACATATCTTTCAAAGCGTTGAGCACCTGTGGTATAACCTCACTTCAGCAAATTACTCAAACCTCCGGTCTATGACCATTCTGTCAAATTTAGGTTGAGTTTGACCTTCTCTGCTCTGAGCATTTTAGATACCTCCAAATTGGTCATTGGTGGGATGCCATAAGTCCTATCTCTCATTCATATGAATCGTATCTCTCATGATTAACTGGTTCCTCTGGGAAAGAGATAATATCATTTTGCTGTCAAGTGCATGCTCCCAGATTAGCATGGGAAAGAAGCCTTGATTAAACCAAATTGGGAACACATTTTTTTCCCTAGCTTTTCCATGGCATTTTTTCCCTGCATAGACCATTCTGAGAGGTAGTATTTGGCTGCTCCCCCCCCCACACCATGTACATAAAATTTGACCAACTCAGTCCAAGCTCTGTTGGAGACTTTGTGGAGAAGTTGGTGATGTCTTCTATACATTTTGGGCCAGCTTCTTTAACCAGTCTTATTGGGGAGGACAATGCTAAATTAGCTTTGGAGGTATGTAAAGACTGACATATCTCTCTTCCTGGAGAGCACCCTAATAGATTTGTATACCTTCAGGGAATAGGTGTGCTCTAGGCCATATCTTTCTAGCACTCAAAACACATTGACCAATTTTGAAGGACATAAGCTCACCCTCCCCCCCAGCTAAGGTTATTGCTAAGGTTACCTTTTTTATAATATGGAAAAAAAGGGTGTTCCATATTCTACCAAACATTCATCTCCTTTGTTGAAATTATTTAGATACACTGAATATATTGCACAGACACTTGCATAATTTTCTCCAATCTCTTCTATCAGGTGTGAATCTCCTTACAGATTTATCTCTAACTGATCAACCTAAAGAGTGTACTTCTACCATTGTTCTGTTTTTAGTATAACCCTTTTGGAAAGGTATATCTGGACACAATTGTACCAAGGCAGTGTGTCCCATACACACTTCAATTTTTCTAATAATTATAGTTCAAATTACACGTTAAATGAGTGTTTGGAATGATATCATACAAGTGTGGACATTGCAATGATCTTGCCTGATTGTTGTAAAGTACACAAAATCATTTGATCTTTTAACCCATTTAAATTTACAGATCGAGCCATTAGATAATGAAGGCTCAATTTAAAAATGTGTTTAGTGTGTACACAAGCTGATTGGCAACGGAAATCTTTTTTTTAAATCGTTCATCATTTGAAAAACTGTAGTGTGTATGGGGCTTTAGGTAGTGTTGGGACATCCAAGTAGAAATGACATGTGGCAGTTTAAAAACTTAGAATTGTTATAAACCACTACATTCCTGTAGCAACTCAGAGCAAGTAATCCTGATTGTCAATTAGCATCCGGGATACTTGCGATCATTAGTGGCGGCGGTCACATTTCTCGGCTGCTAGGCAGCTGGGATGCTTCTCCACTCATGCCACTGGGTGCGAACAGCTATCACCTATCATTACAGTAGGTTGCACCAGTCAGTCTCCACTGATTGGCCAACCTCTCTGTGAATAGCTGGCAGGGACACCCAGCTATTTGCTCAATTCCTGGTTGTTTTCAATCTTTTCATATTGTTGGGTACTTCCTGTTTAGCCACTGGTGGGGTTCTTTCTTCTGAGCCTCTGTGGTGTCAGCTTCCTGGTTTACTCCACTCCAGGATTGACTTCACTCCATTCCTCCCCATGCTTCCGAGATCTGATACTGAGGGCCTGCTACTGCTAGAGGCCTGCAGCCTAGCCTATGCCCACCATCAGAGGCTTCATCTGGCCTTTGGTTAGAATCTGTGCCCAGGTGAGCTTTTCCCTAAAAAGAATAACAGTAAATTACAGGTAGATTTGTGAGTTGTTTTTTTTTTAGTATAAAAGCTGTTTTGGATTTTCTTATTTTTTTATTCACAGTAACCCTGATCTCATTCATCTGAACACAGCTGTTTCAGTTCATGGTTTTAATAATGTAAAGGAGATTGAAGAAACAAGTGAGTGAATCTAAAATAAAAAGATAAATTCTATTCTATAAATAGGAGAGGGAATTTAATAACTGACAGGGTCATGGAGGTGTGATCATTCTTATTGGTATTGCTGCCAGAGACACTAATTCCAGTACTGGTTCTAACCTATATAATTAAACAAGTGTAAATCCAGCGAGAGAGGCGTTATCAAATTTTATACACAGATTCGCTAGGATCAAAAAAGTCCTGCTTTTTGCAAATACACAGACAGACAAGACTACTATACTGCATATTACCAGTGCTTTTTTTGTCATAGAACGCACAGGAATGGAGTTCCGGCACCTTTTTTCGATAGATTTTAAAGTTTTAAAAGTTTTGGCGGCAAGATCATTAAAACGATGCATGCAGCTGCTTGTGTGTTGCGTCCGATGCATGCGTATTTTGTCTGCGCTGGTACTGCTTGGCTTGTGGCGCTGCTCGGCTTGTGATTGGTCATGTGGTCGCGTGTGAGCTGATGTGAGTTCCGGCAACTTTTTTCTTACAAAAAATCACGGCATTCTACTATACTACTACATTGCTTTGCGTATCCAACAGTGATGTCGGTGTATTAGTGAGAGGGAAGGATGTATTTACATTATGCAGTATAGATGTGCTTTATGCATGTCACTCTTTGCAAACTTCCAATGCGTTCCCACCTTAGTGAGATCGGGCCGTATTCAGAGATCCGTCCGGCGATCGGGCCGCAAATATACGCACGGACAGAGCAAGTTACACCCACCAAAACCCCAGTCACTCCCCTTGCTAATCCATGCCCATAGAGACTAGCCCTAACTTTCCGCAGCCATTTCTGAGCATATGTGTCCTCAGTCCATGCTGATCTTTATAATCTTCCCTTCATTTAAATGCCTCTCCCCGCCCATTTTTATGTAAATTCCTCCGTGCGTATTTTTCCGTAGGAGTTTCGTGCGGAATTTCCCACTTCTGATTCACAAGGCCGTCCGCTAGGCACTTCCGCGTGTATATTCTTAAAAAGGAGTGTATATCACTTTAAAAGCGCCTCTTTAAAATTGCAGCAACTCTCTCCCCTTGGGGTACCCAACCCCATAAAAGAATATGTCAATCAAGATAAAATTAAGGAGGAGAGAAGCGCTATTCTCTAAGATGCAAATATGTAATATAAACAAAATGACATATACAGAGGGAATACCTTATAATGCAGAACCAGAACTCTGATACAGCAGCGGCATACAAGGATCCCTAACTATATACAATCGACCATATTTCTAAGATAGTCCTGAAAAAAGTCCTAATAAGAGTCCTTTAAAAGTCCTATATGGTACTGAACCAGGGATTCTCATAGGCATCCAAACATGTAATAAAGGAGAGACAACGTTAAATAACCAGCAAGTGAAAGAAGATAAAAGACCACAGGGAAGAATAGCCCACTGACTGTGGTTAAAATCTCTTTACTAAAGGTAAAATTAATAAATAATAAACGCTCACATAAAAACACATTTACATGAATTATGATAGTCCCACACAGGGGAGATAGCGTACCCAATTGTCCAAGGTATGGGAGGATGATGTCAATAATGCGGGGAACAGCCGGGACGTCCAAAAACGGCTGCACTCGACCTCTCCACGCTCCAGACCTGGTAGTAGCCGCTCGTGTGTCGGGTGTCTCTTCCTGCAACAAGTCACTTGACGCGTTTCGGGCTCCGCCCTTTCTCAAAAGTGACTGGGTGCATCTAGTATCCTGTTTTTATAGTTTCTCCAACAGCTGATTGTTAATCTTCTTCCATGTCAGTTCTCCGCTGGGTCCTAGAAACCTATTCCTATTGCTAGACCCTGTATGCCGCTGTTCATATTCATGCTATTACCATACATATAAATTGTGATTACATTTAATAAACATATTAATTGTGACTATCTTTATTTGCCATAATTGATTAAAGGAATAAGGAATAATACACCATCTATTAGGTCAATTAAGAGTCATTTTCCTTTATACAATCCTTTTAAGAACTAATTTTTAAATAAGTTTTATGCAAGATATTTTGAAGGGGGAATAGCTCCATATAGGTAGAGATGTCTCATGACTCCTGCTAGGTCTGTTCCCCTATGATAAATTCATTAGCATATACGTTCTGATGGAGTATAATAGAACTCATCTACCAATAACTTCAGACGAATAAATGGATTGTAGAATATTCCGGAGCATTCCGTGATATTTTAGGAATTTGATTTGTAATAAGGATACTAGAAGTAAATGTTTTTAATGATTTATAATTGTATTTTAATATTGCACATATTCACTTTAAGCCAGTCTTAAATGGTTTGTAATATTTTTACATTCTGTTCACTCACACAGAATTTGTTTTGTATAAAAAATTATGAAATGATTAAAATAATTTTACACTGCATAATTACTAAATATTTTTACACTGCACATCTACACTTTATATTAAAAAGATAATTATACTGAATATACACTTAAATAAATTTATTAATTGTTTTATAAAATTTATATATAAATTATTATGTATCAACACCGTGTCTCAGTAATTAACGGAGTCACTGTCACATGTTTATTTATTACACATTAATTTTGTAGCAGAATTTAATCAATTATGGCAAATAAAGATAGTCACAATTAATATGTTTATTAAATGTAATCACAATTTATATGTATGGTAATAGCATGAATATGAACAGCGGCATACAGGGTCTAGCAATAGGAATAGGTTTCTAGGACCCAGCGGAGAACTGACATGGAAGAAGATTAACAATCAGCTGTTGGAGAAACTATAAAAACAGGATACTAGATGCACCCAGTCACTTTTGAGAAAGGGCGGAGCCCGAAACGCGTCAAGTGACTTGTTGCAGGAAGAGACACCCGACACACGAGCGGCTACTACCAGGTCTGGAGCGTGGAGAGGTCGAGTGCAGCCGTTTTTGGACGTCCCGGCTGTTCCCCGCATTATTGACATCATCCTCCCATACCTTGGACAATTGGGTACGCTATCTCCCCTGTGTGGGACTATCATAATTCATGTAAATGTGTTTTTATGTGAGCGTTTATTATTTATTAATTTTACCTTTAGTAAAGAGATTTTAACCACAGTCAGTGGGCTATTCTTCCCTGTGGTCTTTTATCTTCTTTCACTTGCTGGTTATTTAACGTTGTCTCTCCTTTATTACATGTTTGGATGCCTATGAGAATCCCTGGTTCAGTACCATATAGGACTTTTAAAGGACTCTTATTAGGACTTTTTTCAGGACTATCTTAGAAATATGGTACTTCCGCGTGTATAGTCTACGTTAACTACGTATAAAAAGTTACTACGCATGCGCAGTTGAAACGTACTTAAAATGACGCATGGAAATCGTAAAAAATGCGGTTCTCTGAATACGGCCCATCATTTCTATAGTAAGATTTTGTTTTAAGGCCGTGAGCTGCACCCTGTATTGAAATGTGATTTCCATATCAAGCCAAGGATAGGAGCTAATAGGGCTTGTTTGCAGTTATAGCAAATGGCCATCAGCATATGGGTGTGTGTATTGGGGTACTGTCCACAGTTCATACATTTCTGTTTACAGCATACTTGTTCTATTTTAGTGACTCATGTGCCCTCTTATTAAGGAACATTACATTCCACTCACCACAATGCATTGTAAACATGGTGATATTTAGTTGACATCGATTTTCACAGGTGTTGGAACATACAACCGCCTTTTATTTTTACATATTTAAAAATTATGCATAGCATTGCTGAAATGTATTTTATATGTTTTGCTTTCTTTTTAATATAGTCTAATGCACTTTTGGAAAAAATATTGTGTATTTATGTATTTGGCCTTGTTTATATTTTCTGTCTGTATAACATTGTGCACGTCCACGCTTTTGTAGAGAATGTTAAAATATGACATAATATATCAACACATATAAAGTTTAATAGACTAAACAACAATTCCCTGGAAATGAAAGTACTTATATAAATGGTAATAATCCAAGGTAGACCCTGTGCTAATTTATGGGGTAACTCAGTCAAATACTGACGAATATATTAAAATCATTAAAAAAAATAGCAAATAGCAAAAAATATCTCGTTTGTTATTATCAATGTTCTTATAAATGTTTTATTTTAACCTAAATTAAGAAGTGTAAAAGAAATGACAAACAAAAGCAGTTTGTATAACAGTGAAATTATTCCATTTATAGTTTTCATGGTTGTCTTATATGGATTATAGAAATATAACATGTATTTTTGACTTCATTATGTAGGTATGCATGATGATATATTTATATCATTACAGAGTGTGCCTACAATGTGGTAGAAATTCCCACCACGGTAGAAAATATATTTTAACTGAGTGTCAAGAATCCATTCCCAGTAGATCACTAAAGCGCTAGACCGAAGGTCAAGGAGCTGCTCAGTTAAATATAAATCTTTACTATTCTGCAGAGACTTGAGATCTGTAGCTACATATAATGCAAATGATATCTCTTGGCTCATTATGCAGTAATTGCTGCACACTAAAACTTCTGCCTGTTAAATGACACATTACACTGATAACCTAAGTTGCAGATCAGTTGTTGCAGGTACTGTGTAGTTTGTGGGTGAATAGTATGACCTACTCCATTATGTTTTCATTTCCTCATTTTCCTTTTTTTTTGTTTTTTTGCAGCAACAGACAAAGAAAGTGACATCTTTTCCTAGTTTTGTTGATGGTAAGTACTTAATTTAATTATTTTTTTTTAATCCTAAACCCGTCCACATTTTCAAGTGTAACGGTAATCCAAAAGTAAGAAAGAATTTATAACAGCATTGGACTGGAGTCAAAAATTCCTAAGAGATATTCACGCATTCTTAGCGATCGCAAGGTTAATCGCTGCACTCACACAAACAGACTTCAGATGCTCAGAACATCCCTCAAATATTCCTACTTCAGTGCATAGAAAATGCATGGAAAATGGCGATGGCGTCAGGATTGGTTCACAGAAAGAGGAAACACTTGTTCTGTACATTATAATAAGATGTCCCACACAATTGCAACTGCAATCCAGTCCCCTCTATCCAAAATTATTGGTCTTTTAAAGTTTGGAAGGGTCAGGATGAGTTCTGATTGGACAGCTCAGATGCAGTAACATGCACGGAAAATTCAAGTGTTCTCAATCCAATATGAATTTACTGAAAATAGTCCAGTCTCTGGATCTAGCCAATTGTAAATATGTAACTTTGATACATATTATATATATATGTGGTATTATAGATGCTCTGAATGGAGACATTGTTTAAACTTTGTGAAATTTTCTTGTTTCATTGTCTAAAGATTAATATGAGTTGATTTTATATTACATAGGATAATCAACGATAAAACATCATGATAAGCGCTGAATTAAGTTGTCAGGCATAGATCAAGTTCATACACATAAAACTTGCATTCTTGTAATGGTGTTAAGTTTATGTTGTGAAGTCTATATTCAGAAGTCTATATTCAGAAGTTCTATAAGTAGAAAAGCCAGTACAAATATTGCCAAGGCTTACAGAATACTCACTGTATCATCCACTCAGCTATGTTACTGTGAGAGCTTCTTTAGATGTTTAGTCCCGCTCTTCTCCCAATTCAGTGGAGCATGCAAGGTAAACTCTTAAAAGAAGTTCATTCATATGGCATGAAACTTTTAAAGACCGTGGCAATGTATACTTGTTTGGATGCCAGGATTCACTTTGTGTCTGCGGTTATTAAACAGTCTCGGTTTCAAGAACACTGCTCAGTGGATATGCCGGTATATGGAGATATATGAAAACAAAAGCAAAAGATGTCTTCTAGTGCAATATATTTATTCCAACACTGCTGGATGAATAAGTAAAATAGATACTCACATTTAATTTTAATTTAATATACCGTATAAATGTCACAAAAGTTTTTTACAATCTGAAATCCACACTTGCCGATACCCTGGTCACTCCTGCTCCATACATTCCATAGATTTTTTAGACCAATTCTTTGAAGGTGGCAGTGACAACAATTCTAAGTAGTACATAAGGGTAAAGCAATGTTTAAACCAACACTTTTTGCCCCATAAAGCTTTTCTTTAGGTTAGGATGTTCAAGAGAAGAATCATTTACCAACCAATCATTTAAAACAATATCCCCAGTGACTGACATGATGATCTGTTTTCCAGGTGAAAACACAATACCCAATAAGCTGAGTTATCTTCCCACCACCCTGCATTTATTGAAATAGATCCATACTCATAGGATGAAATAAAATGCAGGTTTTGAGCAGCAACAGAAAAGCCATTATAGTTGAATTTGTGTAAACATTGATTAGGTGACAATTTGTACATAGACACAAGGAAATAAAGGCCTTGATACTGGAGCATAGAAGATTTAGAGGAATCTGTAAGAAATATTACTTCACAAAAAGGGTAATTAACAAGTGGAATAGGCTCCTATCTAAGGTGGTAGAGGCTGATGTTGTAGAACAATTTAATATTACTTGGGATTAAGAGATTAATTGTAAACAAAAATGAGGAACAAATAATATATATAGGACCATTATGGCATTAAAAAATGAGCAGACTGGTACCTAAATATAAAACCTCAGTAAACATAACTTACATATAAAGTGACGGTAGATAAAAGTCACATGGCCCATCCAGTCTGCCCAGTTGTTTATTTTAAACTAAATACCCTAGACCTTATTTACCCTCAATTTAGTTTGAGATTTAGGATATCATTATATTTATCCCAAGCATGTTTAAACTGTTCTACTGTGTTAGCCTCAACCACCTCAGATGGGAGGCTATTCCACTTATTTGCCACCCTTTCAGTGAAGTAATTTTTCCGCACATTTCCTCTGAGTCTACCACCCTCCAGTTTATATTCATGCCCTCATGTTCTATTACACCTTTTCCTTTGTAAAATGTCACCCTCCTCTAGCCGGTCACAACATTTGATATATTTGAAAGCTGCAATCATATCCCCCCCTCTCCTTTCTCTGCTCCAAGCTTTACATGTTTAGTTCCTCCAGCCTTTCTTGGTATGATTTCTGACACAGGCCATGGACCATTTTAGTTGCTATTCTTTGTACAGTCTCTAATGTATTCATGTCTTTCTGGAAATATGGCCTCCAGAACTGAACACAGTATTTTAGGTGAGGTCATACCAACGATCTATAAAGGGGCATCACTACTTCCCTCTATCTGCTACTAATTCCTCTACCTATGCAACCAAGTTATGCAATAACTAATGGCAAGCTCATGTATAGACATTTACAATTAGGTCACAGTTTATTGAACCTTATGATATAGTGGCCAACTAAAATAACACTTGATTTATATTTAAAAATCTCTGTTACTGATATCATAACCACAAGCATGGAGGTACCTTAGGGCAGGATGCTCCATCCCTCTCCTTTCTCATATAGAATCTGGCCTCCTGTAGACCTGGACCCCTTCAAGTTCTGCATTGGTGGAAGTTGTTCTTCCCATTCCACTGCGACACAGATGAAACCATTGACATGAATGTTTGTCGCAATGGAGCACAACAAACATTTTATCAACACCAGGGAGACAGGGAAATTTCCTGAAGAAAAAAAGAGTCCTCACTTCCTGTCACATTCACTTAAGAAACCTTCTTCAGCCTAACACCTTGCCAGGCCTTCTGATGGCTAATAACTCTTTGACTTTCTTAGATTCCTATCCATAACAGTATGACAGTCCTAGCCTCTGCCTTTCCATGCCATCAGGCTTATATGAAGCCCTGAGTTATCCCTTTAAACAGCTTTACTTCTATTACAATTCAGTTAGAGTTGAGCATTGAGTAACTGTCATTTATTTAACTCAGGTCATTTTACCCTTTCATTACTACAGATTCCCAGTTTATGAGGTTCAAAGGTAAAAAACTTTGATATAAACACTAACACTAACACTAAATTAACATTTTTTAATATTAACATTTTTATAATGCACTTCTTTTTTTGAATATCGCTGGAAAGGGTCAGTAGTACTAACTTTATTATATTATATTATTAGTTCTGTAATTTTAAATGCAATTGTTTATATACATGTTTTGTTCTGTTCATATTGTCACCAGTAATGAGCAATTGTAGAAACATTAACAGCAGAATAGAGGCTCTCACCATTATAAAGGTGCCAGAATTACAACAACCAGCCTAAAACAGGAAGAAGATTAGATGCAGATTGTTTATATGCTCTGTAAGATGGCAAAATACAATCTAATTTATGAAATAGGGGGAACAAAATTAATATACCTATTGAAACACTAATGTATGTTAATCTTAGGGGCAGATGGGCATTACAAACCAAGTGTTGTCTAATAAGACAAGAAATCATTGTTGGAATAGTCAAATAACTACAGTAGCACTTGTGAAGCAATTGGTTTGCAACAAAAGTTCACATTCTTTCTTTGTAGATATAATAGATAGAATAGTAACAATAAGCTATTCACTGTACAGTGCTAGAAGCCTGAAAGATAACTGATACCATATTCACTGTGACATCTGGAATATAGTGTAAAAATATTCTCCCTCCACAAGCTATAGTCTGTGCTCACATAAGTACTTTCATCTTTTACAGAACAGACATGTGAAGCAATGGGCCTGCCAAAACCAAAGTCACACTTTCATGATCAATATAATTAAAACAATGTTGGCAGAAAATCTAATCTTTTTCCCTATAGTTTGTTACCCAGTCTTTCCTTGTGGGCATGACCTTCTAAAAATCATAACTCTAAAAATAATGTCTTGTTGAGCTGCTTAATTCTATTGTACTATTTTATAAGCATGCTGAAGTGTGTCCCAAAGTCCTTTACACTGCCTACAGGGTAACCTGGTGTCTGGTCTTAACCTGTGCCATTTTTATAAACTGTCATCATTAAATGAGGATCATTATTCTGTTGTAAAAAAAAGGGAGCATTGGACTCTCCTTGCAATTGTCAAGCTGGTGTGGAATTGGCATGGAAATGTTAGGACTGAAAGCTGGCCCTTATCTTGGATGGCACCTTACTAGACACATTTCAGTCCTCCGATACTGCCTCTCTGATTTCCCTATACCTAAGGAAGAAACAAGGAGTAACCTGCACTTAGTCACAACCATAATGAACCTAACTGAGTGAAGGTAGGATTAACCACACAAGTGATGATAGTAAATAATCACCCCCTGCACATGGTCTCAGACTCAATTTCTTTAACCACAGAGTTCTGCACAATCAGGGAGCAGGTCTATCTCAGTGTATGAGCAACAAGGTGGGAAATGGAAAACACCAAGGGGAAATAGCAGCCACAGTAAACTCTGACCTCAAGTAAAACTGCTACCTCTCTTACAGTGTGGTAGAAGACAAAACATGCAGTCCAACAGCCTATGTCTGCATGACTAGTTATACAGACAAGTTCTAAGTGTGATATACTGTTCCACTACCTAGTGGTACCCCAGGCATTGTCATCAGTGCCACAGTTTTAGGTTGCACCTGTTTCTCTTTCCAGCCTTTGGTTTTTGCTTTTTATGTGGAATTCTGTTATCTAAACCTTTATCCACATCCTGGTGCTTATATCCTATTTTCAGTACCTGTCTCCAGCTTCTTGTGTCTATCCTGTTTTCAGGATCTGTATCTGTATCTAGTTCCTGGTATCTGCATCATAGTCCAGGTATTGGCAACCAGCTATCAGCATATTGATCCTGTTCCAAGTACCTTCAGTCAGTTCTAGTATCTTCAACCTGTTCACGGTACTTTAAGCCATTTTTCTGTATCTGCTACCTGTTCTTGGTATCTGTATCCTGTGTTCTGTTCCTATACTCAGTCCTTTGGTTCTGTTGTCCATTTCCGAATTCTGCTCTGCTCTTCCTAAATGTAAGAGGGCCACGGCCTGCAGGACTAGAGCCACAGAGTCCATACTCACTAACAGGGTCCCTGGTGAACACCTCTATCCCATTTGGTCATGTTGACAAGTAGAACTGCTTCTAATGCTGACTGGCAATTGTGACATTTGGTCTTATAAATACTGATCAATGTATGTTATAGAGTATAGTCTCCAAGTCTCCATTATAATGTGTATCCCTTTGGATGTGTTGCTTAATAATACATGTTGATCACCAAGAGTGTTAGAAAGACATTAGCAGTTTCATTCCCATCATTATCCCATTATCCCATTAAACATGTGAAATATATTGATTTTGAGGAATCCAGCTCACTGCATACTTTCAGTTGTGTTGTTTAACAAGTTCAGAGTTGGAAAGAAAGAGCTTTTTAACCAGTATAGTTATATGTTATAAACAGTAATCATTCCAAGTGCATTTAATGATCAGATCTACATATTTACTTCCCACATTAGTATGCACCCATGCTGAGTACCATAAAACATCAATTCACAACCTGTCAAGTCAACAAAGGTATAACTATATATAACACTATTGACACATTCCAGATAATGTCACCTTGTTCTGCTAATTATGTGGTCAATGTGAGTTGTAACAAATAAGCACATATGGCCGTATGCAGACTACCGGACGTATAACATATACGTCCGGTGTTTAGCGTTTTTTCCTATTGTTCATGCATAGTACATTTTTTACGTTATCTATGTATATTTTCCTTACGTAGATTGTGTGAGTGCGGTCTTTCAGATGTTATGCGTCCTGTAGTCTGCATACGACCCATAGAAAGGAAAATCTGTGAAATGTTAACAAACCTTCCCATTAGACATACCTGCTTAGACCACCAGAGCTCTAAGTCACATGACTTGACCACCAGAGCTCTAAGTCACATGACTTGACCACCAGAGCTCTAAGTCACATGACTTGCAGTTGTATTTCTCTATAGCTGATGAGTGGTATTATCTGAATTGCTCTAGGAAGTGTTCTTCCCCATATTATTGTTTGGAATATACTTAATGTAATACTTCAAGTTACTTTATACAGGATAAAAGGTCTTATTAGAGTGTCTGTGGCAATCAGAGTTTCCATTCACCATTGATTTCTGTTATTTACTAATTTGTTACGTCTTCTAGACATACGAGTGTGCTATTATATTGTCTGCACTATGTCTGAACATAATTGTGAGGCTGTAAGTTTTCATACTGTAGATATGGAAGACTAATAGAATACTGCATATATATNTTTACCTGGATTTGGCCTTTTCTGGGGCATATAAATTACAATTCTTCCCTGACTTTCGGAGCACAATGCTAAAGTGCCAGTTATTGGTCCGTTCCGCTCATTGCTTGTTAGAACATCATTACCATTTTTATGCCGTCCTGATGAAATAATCATTTCTCCACCGGTAATAATCTTCTAACATGGATACCTCAAGTTGAATATTATCAAAGGGCATCTGAAATTTAAAAGCTTGATATGCTTGGTAGTAAATTATATATTTTACATTTGTAGCTGAACTTAAAGTCTGATTTCCTGGAGGACATTACTAATAGAAAGTTTTATATTAGAAGCTGAGACAGTACATCTATATTTTAACACCCTTGGTGTTTGTTTACCATTTCCTTTGAACGGATTCAACTCAATAAACACCACGGAGGTGCAAAATGACAGACACTAGTGTCATTTGCATATAGCAAGAATGTTCAGTGGCTTATAGGAAACACCTTTGTTTCACTTTCCATTGCATTTATTGGTAAATACCATATTGCATCAAACTGGTAAATGTTGCATTTAATTCAAGCACATATTCATTTTCTGGTTACATATTGTAATGACTTAACTTAATGGCTAATTATTTGAAACTACCTCTGAGGAAATGTAAAATGCCTCTACTGGTTTTATTAAACAACCTGCTTATAACTATAAAATTACCCCATTTGTGTTTTGTATCCCATTGTGTAATGGTCAGATATACCCAATGTTTACCATCACACGCCTAACCCATATGGGGAGCATAATATATAAAAGCAATGCATTACTTCATCCATGTTTGAGAATTATTGTTTGAAAACTACCATATGGGCCTGATTATCAGGTGAACGCAATTTGCCCATGTTCTGTCTTGCAGTGTAAGAGATGTTTGATGCATGATGACATTCTGCATGCAATCCTAAGGCACACATGAATACACAGTATGCAAGTATGGAAGGTAGCATGCTCAGTGCAGCTACATGACCATAACCACTGCGTATCACAGTGATCCAAATGCAAGGTACTTCACTGTTCACTGCAAATGGTAGTTATGATATGTGTGTTATTTCAGTCACAATGGGGCTGATCCAGAGCTACATCCACGGCCGTAGGGGTCCGTAACTACAGCGTAGTTATTGTGGAGGGGGCGTTCCTCTCTGTAACTACACTGTAGTTAGGGAAGGTAGGCAGGGGGAGGCAGGGAAATGAGGAAGGGAGGGCAGGGTTAGATACTTACGATCCTGTGCCCAACGTAATTACACTCTGTTACGCCGGCTGAAGTTAGGGTAGCCTTCAGCCGGCGTAACAGTGTATAATTACGCTGGGACAGGGTGAGTGTCGGGGGAGTGCATCGATGTTACGCTGAGCGTTAGTACACTCAGAGCAACATCGTAGCTCTAGATCAGGCCCAATGTGTGTGGAGTAAAACTAGGCTATGGAAAGAATGTAACAAAAAATATATATATTTTGCTACAGCTACACAATGCACAAGCAGCATTAGCCTGGACTGAGACTTGACTTTTGACTGTTATATAGAAAGTGATGGCAGATAACAGCCACTTGCCCCATCTAGTCTGCCAGCTGTTTATTTAAAACTATACCGATGCTAGACCCTATTCTATCTGTTGCTGGAGCTTTTTTTTTTTTTAAAGACCTGCATTAAAACAGTTAAAAAACAGATTAGCGAAAACATGACTGTATAACGTGACTTATGCATGTCACCAGACACAATGTGTACTTTTTCACTTCGATAATGATGGAAATCATACTTTTTTCTATAATGTATATATCCGCACATCAATGGCCAGATTTACTAAGCTGCAGGTTTGGAAAAGTGGAGATGTTGCCCATCGCAACCAAACAGATTCTAGCTCTCACTTTCCTATTACACACCAGAGAATGTCAGCTAGATGCTGATTGGTTGCTATGGACAACATCTCCGCTTTTCCAAACCTGCAGCTTAGTAAATCTGGACCCAAGTCTTTGGGCTACTGCGGAAAAGGAAAAATGGAGATGTTGCCCATAGCAACCAATCATATTTTTTCTTTTAATATAGCGTTAAAGGAAAATGTAGACTAAATTGTTCCCTCCTGTAATATATAGCAAGGCATTAGTGAGCAGTTATATCTTTTTTGATAGCTTAAAACATAGGTATGATAAATAAATAAAAGAGCAAAGACATTGTTTTTCTGTTTAAATTTTGTTATAATGGTATTAGATGGTTTCTGAGAAAAGAGAAGATAACATTTGTAATGTAATGTACTGTACAAGCAAGGTTACCAGAGTAACTTTACAGATGACAAGCAGAAGAATGACCCAGCAGACCATGAAATCAATGGAAATTCTAGGGATCTAGCTATAACAGACTTGTAGCAATTTTAATGTTAGATAAAGCTGAAGAGGTGAAATTGTTCAGTGGAACACAGAGGTTTCCCATCTGAGTGGTGTTGGATGCTGAGAATACATGCTGCTTTTGGCTCTGGGGCTGCAATCAAGCATAAGTCTTCTTTCATGTAACAGATGACCTTTCAGGCCCAAATTAACAATAACTATTTGGTGCGCATGGATAATTCTAAAATAGATTTCAACAGATATGAACTAAATATTTCATGCAATTGCTACATACATTTACATGCCGTTTAAGTGAGGATGTATGTCATAATGTGGTTGTCTGAAGGGGATTTTCAACATGTAACTCTTCCTCTTTCATCAAAATTAAAGCTTGATGTTAATAGTTTTTTTTTTTTATATAGTTTATATAGCACATCCAAATTGCAGCATCAGGGGAGATTCTAATCTGTGGGAGAGGGGAGAGTTATAATAGCAGGAACCTACTTTAATATTTCACATCCATCCTTATGTAAAATATAAAAGTCTGGTTAGTACTGTACTATTTAAATAACTATCACTTTGAATACATGCGGTACCCATCCTGGCCTATGGAAATCAGAAACAGTTTCATTATGTAAGTTTGTATCTGGAGGATGAATGAGAGTGCACACATTCACATTCACCTGACATTATGACATAATAATGGCAGACCTGACTTTATGACATCATAATGGCGGTCCTGACTTTATAACATCTTGGTGGCAGGCCTGACATTATGACATAATGATGACAGGCCTGACTTTATAACATCTTTATGGCAGGCCTGACTTTGAAATCATGATGGCAGGCCTGATATTATGACATCATGAAGTCAGGCCTGACTTTATGACATCATGATGGTGGTCCTGACTGTATGACATCTTGGCGGCAGGCCTGACTTTATGACATCATGATAGCGGTCCTGACTTTATAACATCTTGGTGGCAGACCTGACATTATGACATATTAATGGCAGGCATGGCTTTATGACATCTTGATGGCAGGCCTGATATTATGACATAATGATGGCAGGCCTGACTTTATGACATCATGATGGCGGTCCTGAGTTTATGACATCTTGGTGGCAAGCCTGATATTATGACATAATGATGGCAGACCTGACATTATGACATAATGATGGCAGGCATAACTTTATGACATCATGATGGTGGTCCTGACTTTGTGACATAATGATGGCAGGCCTGACTTTATGATTCATGGATCATTCAAGAAAATGTTGTGATGCAGATTTACCTTGTACATGTGCCAAATATGATTAGTAATTTATTATGGTTCCTTATCTTTAAATGTTTACTACAAAGAAAAAAAATGCTTGTGAGGGATCATTGTTTATTTTTTTTTTTTATTATAGAGATTATTAAATGTTTTTAGTTTTCTAATCGTAATGGACACTGTGCTTTGCATTTACACCACCTTCTGTAATAAAGTACATATATGAAACTGAATGCAGTTGTCAGCGTCTTGTAGTTACTAATAAGTAACGTACCAGGACAGTATTTTCAAGATGGTCTACAGAACTAGCAATCTAGATTTATAAAATGTTCCAGAAGTTGTCAAGTCCGTAAATTTAGAGAGAAAGATTATTTCCATAGAGTTAATTTCATATATATATATATATATATACATATATATATATATATAGACAAATCTAAATATATAAATATATACAAATAGGGGGCGCTGCCTTAACACAATAAATGTTTCTTTTAGTATGACATCAATTAAAAGGTGTACTTGATACAGTTCTTTTAAAATCCAGTATTCAGGCACTAGGGTCCTTATAGGTCCGCTGCTTCCCTTCTTAAAGGTCGGCTTCTGCTGCCGTCCAAAACTACAGACAAAATAAAAGAACAAGGGAGCGCCTCGTAGTGCAATTAAAAGAGGATTTATTAATGGACTGTTTTAAAAGTCTAGTTAAAACTCGTACCAAAGGTAAAACATAAATACGCATTTGATCAAAGTACAAGCCTGTACATCACCATTCCAAGTAGTAGCTGGCGTCCCAGGGTTTACAAGGTGCAAGTGCAAGGTGCAGGCAAGGAACAATGTTAGGACAGGATACACCGTCGCTGAACTATATATATATATATATACATAGACAGGTCATTACAAGTATAAATGGTTCTATAGGCATGAACAGATGATTTGGTATTAAGGTAGCAATATCCTTACTGAGAGAAATAAAATGTAAATAGATCGGTATAAAGTCACTAAACCACTGCTGTTAGTATTAAAGAAGCTCATTCAAACATTGACTTTATATTTAAAATATGTATGCTTGTTTTTTTTCTTTTTTACACATTAATGGGTATGTGGCATATGGATTTGTAGTAGCGCCATGAAAGGACACACTATATAAACTATACAAGTATGTGCTATACTATATACAACTAACAAGTGTGGAGCAACAGTCTCATAGAAAGATAAAGTAGTTATGGTTTAAGAGCTGAGTGACAAAAAAACAATATCATTTTTATTAATTCTTTCACATTTATTATACAGCTGAGGAATAACCATACAAAAATCTAAAATGGTCATCGAGCAACATTAACCAATCAACATAATTTAGGATTTGATTGGCCATCCATCAGCTTTGACACAGCACTTGCTACAATATCTGGCATGCAGCTTCACGTTAATGGAATAACACACTTTCGATGTTAAGTGTTAGGACAATATGGTCCCAGTCAGCCACCACCAGGCCTCAGTCTTAAAATTTCTGATTGAATTCAATCATAAAAGCCTAAATTAAGATTCTATGTATTTCTGCTCACAGTTCCAGGTCCTTGTGAACCTGAAGATCTCATTGATGGAATCATCTTTGCAGCAAATTTCTTGGGCTCTACACAGCTATTGTCAGAACGTAATCCATCCAAAAATATCAGGATGATGCAAGCCCAAGAAGCGGTGAGCCGTGTGAAGGTAAGGATTTGGGAGACCTTAAGCTCTTATATTTGTCTTTAAAAATAGGGGTTTTAAACTCTTTTAAGCATATGTGTTAAGTCCATTGATGGATTGCATAGTAACTGTTGGAGCAGAGCGATTTAATGTGGATTTAGTTGGAAGCTTGAGGTAAGATTATGGCCTTACCCTTTCTTAGTAAAAGGATACTCATAGACGTGTTAATAAAGTCAAACAGAAACCATTTGGGAATCCCAAGGCTGAAGGTTTATTTTTATATCAGTCACTATGGTTAAAAATATACTGTAAACAGAAAGTCCCCATAGAATTGAGGGAAAAAAAGAAGGGAATTGCTTGTCTTCATGTTCAAAAACTGTTTCCATGCAGCAGGGATGGGTATAAATAGGTCAATCAGTATGTGGAATATCTGACCCAGTTACTAAAAAATCATTCCTGGGCTTAGTTACCGCAACTAGAGATGTTTTTATTTATTTCAAACTGTTCTATATTATTTACACTAGCATTCTAGAGTTTGATACTACTGACAGGAAAATGACACTTTTTATACGGAATTAAGCTTTTGTCTCACCTACCTTAAAATAGATATTTAAATATGGGGTGATGGCACATATGTAAGGGCAGATATTGTTTACTCTGTGGAAGCAGAGTAATGTTAGATAATGTCAATGTTAGATATTGAAATTACTTGTTCAGTGTTAAATTATTGTATAAACATAACAAAAAAAATCTGCCCATTAAACAATTAATATTTAACACAATAAACATAATACACTCAGTGGTATTTGTTCAAAGAGAAAAAGTTCATACAAAGAAGATAGATCAAGCCAGAAACCTTTTCATAAGTTTAGATACAGTGGAGCGGATCGTAAACTAAGAACGTCACGCAACGTGAATTGGAAATGTGCACGAATTTCACATTGGAAAGCAGCCGTCCAATGCTGCACTCCGTGTAGATGTCAGTCTCCGCATGGGGGGCTGACCCACTCACCGTGCATACGAGATTTGCATGGTGGGTGAGCATAGTTATTTAAATCATACAATAAGGGCTGGGCTAATCATTTAATAATTAAAGTAGGATTCAGGACTCTTAAACCCCTTCTGCACATAGGAGTACAGAGGGTAGTGTCCTGTTATCTATATGTAAAAAATTAAATAAAAGTTCCATAGTGTAACATTCCTTAGTATGTAACTATTTTCTAATATTTAAATGACTATTTTTATCAATTTGTTGAAATATAATTACAATATATCTACAATAAAAAAAAAAGTGATTCTCAAGATTTAGATTGCATATGACTCAAATGCTCACCTTATGATACACACGGAAGTAAAATACAATACAATGCAGCAAAAATTCTAAGGAACAAAAATGAGCACAACGGATCTGATCCTGAATTTAGAAGTAACTTTAAATGTGCCTCCCCCTGCAGTGCAACATGGTATCGCTCAGGTCTACACTTGCACCTAAAAAAAAGTTTAAGTGCAGCTCTGAATTAGCCTTAACATTTATTCGTAATCATTCCAAATAGTAAGATTGTGGAATTTATTTATTTATTGATTTAATGGAAATAAATGTTAGTAAGGTCAGATGAAGTCAATTAAAACTAAAAACCTTCAATTAAATAAGTATTATAAGTATTGCCCAGGAAAGCAAAGGCTGGTGGTCAGTATTTGAAAGTGTTTTCACAATTATTTGTGTTGACAAGTTAGTAAGAACAAAAATTTGAACAAAAATTCACTATTGTATAGAGAAGATTATAAGGCAGACTGGACATCACAGAAATGTAGCGTGTATTTGAATAGGCACCTTATTAAAAATTCTAATAACCATTAACATTAATATCAGTTACGTAAAAATTCCATCATAAAGTAAATAATGGCCATTTGGAAAAAGTGAGTGTGTGAATAATCAAAGTGATAAATCTTTTGGAACTGAAAAATCGTTGAGTACAAAGTTATCTTAGTTATCAATGCAATCCTATCTGGAATCAAGCATTTTGGTTTTCCTTTAGTAGCTTTGAGTAGCAGATTATACTGATTTCAGTTGTGCATTATCTGTTATCAGCAGCGTGGCTTGTCTTTTAAAATGATGAAATATTATTACAGAAGTAAGGTCCCAATAAAATATGTGACTGTGATTAGCATTTAGATTGTTATATACTAAATATAGTCCTCTGGGTCCAAAAAGATAATAAATCCTGGTTCATATTTACCTGTGACATCTATCAGGGTGACAAGAACATTCTGTCACTGTAACAGAATTTATCAATATTGATTTTATCATCTATTTTTGCCTACCAAGTATGCCCCTATGACTAATTGTGGGGTTGCATCAATCAGATATGGTCCAATTGAAAACAGAAAATGTCAGGAGTTAACACATTTTTAAGCAATATAACAACTTATTTAAGTCATTATGGCAGGATTCTATGCTAATAGATTATTCTCTCTGTTTCCCTCTACGTTCTGTCATGTGCTGCTGTTTACTCAGAGGATGCAGAAGGCTGCTAAAATCAAGAAAAAAGCGGTGTGTGAAATGCTTCATATTTTTAATGACCATTTCATTGTCTTTTTTCATTACACCAAGACTTTTTTCTGCTTTCATGTCTCATGTGACATTATCTCACTAAACAAAACCATTCTATTCACCTTTTGACAAAGAAAATTATCATATAACTAACAGAACAGAAAAGCTCTACTAATGAATGAATAATGAATTAGGGATGCATTTATTAAACTGTTCAAAAATGTACAATGCTACATAGAGTAGTGTTTTATGAGGATGACTCTGGTGAATGTACGTACCTTTTCTAAAAATAGGGAAAATTCGGCCATACATGGTGGGAAATTGCATGCATGGCAGGCCCACCAGCTGGGGAAAGTTGAATAGGGCTTCAGAAATTATTAAAAGCTTATTAGCAGCTACTGGCTTCCTGTCGAGTTCAGAACTAATGTCACCCATTCATTTTCCTACAGAAAGAATGTATGACTCACCCTGTGAATTGAATGGGTGATGTCAGCTTCATTGTCTAAGCCAGCAGCTTATAATTGGTAAATAAACATTCCTTTAATGGTTTACTTATGGGCTGCATGTCGTGAAACCAGCATCATGACTAAGAAAGGTTTTTCTGAGCCCAGTTGTATCTGCAGAATATATTAATATTTACCTGTTTGTGATTCATTTAGTGTTCTCTTCTTAAATAAATCTTTTGAATTAATATTTAATTTGTATATTTTGTTTATTTGCCCCTTTCTTATAGAAATGCCTTTAGCTTGTAAGTTCTGTCTAAGGTATCATTAGTGAATATTCATCTCTATAAAAATTCTTTAGAGTAACCCTGAGCTTTAAACTTGTCACTCATTTCTCTTATCTTTCGGATTGTAAATCAATATTTGTCGTCTAACATTTAATCTGCACCATCTGTGATCAAGGCAATGAATAAATCCATTATTTATGGTGACAGCTGTCAGTTGGCAGCAGGCAGTTTTTATTTGTCAATTTACAGTACAGGTCACAAGGTAATTGCTTTTTGTGCAATATCGGACCGGATTCAGAGTATCGCATCCGCGCGAAATTCACACGGATGTGATGCTTTTTAAAGGGACTGCGCATGCGCAAAATGCGGAAGGAAGTCGGGTTGTTGGCGGAGTTTATGGTATCCGCCAGCATCTGATTCCGACTGCAAATGGGGGTGTGCCAGGATATTTAAATGAGAAAAGCTCCGCTTTTCTCATTTAAATACTCCATGCACACCAGTCCGCTCTATGCGGAAACAGCCCTACGATTCCACCAGCTCAGGGCTGGCGGAATCGTAGGGGCAGCGCACCGTAGCTGAAAAACCCCCCCCTGCTTAGTGAAAAATTAACCCCTTCCCCGCCTGCCCCGCCACCGCAGCCTATGTGTAAAAAAAAATCAATTAACTCCAGGCCGACAGGCCATACTGCCGGTAGTAGAACTACAGGCGCAAGCATGCCCATGAATGACAAGGCATGCTAGCACTTGTAGAACTACTATCGGCAGCATGCCCTGTTACAAAACCCTACACATGGCCATTTAGTAAAAAAAATACATAC
>WWET01000034.1:214515-235165 GCA_011038615.1 Limnodynastes dumerilii
AAAAAAAACAATACCACCAGTGCCCCTCAATAAATAAAGAATAATGCCACCAGTGCCCCTCAATACTAAAAAAAACAATACCACCAGTGCACCTCAATAAATAAAGAATAATGCCACCAGTGCCCCTCAATACTAAAAAAAAACAATACCACCCCACCAGTTCAATAAATAAAGAATAATGCCACCAGTGCCCAGCAATAAATAAAAAACAGTGATACATATTACCGCACATACATAAAATATATAGGCATATATGCCTCCTTCAAAAAAATGTAATTCCTAAAAAAAATTCCCATAATCTAGCCAGAAAAAAATAAAATAAATCCTTACCTGTTCTGATGGGGGTCCAGTAAGCTTTTAATCCAGAGGGGTGGTCTTTGCAAAAAAGAAAAACCCAATAGGAACGTCGCTTACTATGTCCTGCAAGCAGGACATCCCGGCGCTAATGACAGGTCGGCTGGCATTGGGGTATATATATACCCTCTGCCAGCGTGTGAAATTTGCAAAATCTCACGATGGAAATTGGGATTTCCCACGCTACACTATCACTTAGCCGGACATTAAAATTAAATTGTTCCTCTTTAGTACCACTCCACAACACGACAGCATTAATGATAAAACTAGACCTTAACCTAGACCATACTGTTGGTTTGGAACTTGTGTGAACATTTAAAGTCACCATATAAAATAATAAAAATGATTGCATTGTTTTCTGAACAATATAGAATGATTATGCATTAATGCAGCTGGCAATCAAGTGCTTACAAAGTTAAAGTTATCAATGGAATTAATATACTTCATATTATGTTCAGCTCCATGATCGTTTCACAGTTTGTCTGAAATTTTTTTTTAAACTTATCAGAGACAGTGTATGAATTGTTTCTGTTATTGTCATTGGGTTAAATTTTGTTAATTTATTGATTTACAAAATACACATACAAACATATTATGACAGGGAGAGAGTGTGGTCACCTTTATGATTTATAAGCAAGCCACTTAAATGGATAGTAGGGCACTTTTTTTCTATTACTTTACTGTAATATTGGTTTTGCTATAGCAAGTGATTTGCTCTTTTGTGGGGTTTTTTGTGCAGTCTGTAAGAATATCCCTGGTATCTTTTCTTCACTACTACTCTATTCCATATAACTCTTTTTTTTTTGTTATACATTTTTCAGATAGATAGATAGATAGACTTTTTGCAAAAACTACATTAGGTTATATAAATGACTATATTATGTATTGTTCACATGGATGATTCTTGATATAAAAGCCAATTCCTTAAAAATTTCTTGTAATGAACTACAAATCTACGATATTTAAACCTATATTAAATTCACAAGATCTGCCCAAACCATACCCATAATCAAGCAAAGCATTTCAGTTTGGTGCTGGCTAAACCTGGACTTTGCTAAAATTGTACTCCAGAATTTTTATTACTATTTAGACA
The DNA here is from genome assembly GCA_011038615.1 of Limnodynastes dumerilii. Taxonomy (NCBI): domain Eukaryota; kingdom Metazoa; phylum Chordata; class Amphibia; order Anura; family Limnodynastidae; genus Limnodynastes; species Limnodynastes dumerilii. The sequence goes on from WWET01000034.1 coordinate 215,963, forward strand.
ATATTTAAGTTGCTAACAGTTCACCATTCCTATGATTCACATATCTTTTATGAACCAACGTAACGTTTCTCAATGTGCTTCCTATAGATAATATAATGTGATGTTATTCAGGGTAGCTTGTGGTCTGATACAGAGAGGTAGTAATACTTTGCAAAGAATGATTGATTTATTAAATTGTTCATTTATTTATTTATTTATTTTTTTTTTCATTTGCTCAATATCTATGTTTCTTTAAAAGGACAGAGAATTTAGAAAATATCATTTGTGACATTAATTTATCCATAGTCATAGTTTACAAATACATGTTTAATTCACATAAGAGTATATAGTTTATTATGTCAGCTTTTTCATCATTTAACACACATTTTCTATTAACTTCAACTGTCTTTGATCAATTAATCATCATTTTGAGCTCTTAATTGCTTCATGCTAAATGCTTTAAAATGCTATTTTTCTCTTGATTATCATATTATAGAACTCTGAAGGAGACTCACAAACGTTGACAGAAGTGGATCTTTTTATATCAACACAGAGGATCAAAGTCTTAAACGCTGATACACAGGTAGGTTGTCCATGATATAACGCATGCAATGTCAAATGAGAGTGAGAAGTCAGTATATTTGTGGTTGCTATGGAACAAGTCACTCTGATATAGCAATGTTAGATAAAAGGTTTATTCTAGCAAGTGATTGCTTGCCTATTATATATATATATATATATATATATATATATATATATATATATATATGTCTCATCTGTATAGCATAGCAATTTATGGCCTTGGCATACACACACAGTTGGATGTTGCAATACCATTGATTTGCTTAGAAGTAAGTTTCACATTTTACAATTTGCAGTATGTGAAAGCTCTAATAGCAATACTGAAATGGATTTTATATCTAATACTACATGGACTTCATGCTGGGAGGTGAAATATTCCAGGCCTTCTTAAAATAAATCACATGCAGTGGTATGTGATAGAGGAAACAGATATAGAGGCCTTGTTATACATGAACAGGCACCAAGGTGCTTTAAATAGATCTGAAAATGAGAAATTGTTCTTTATTCCAGCTCTCTGCTCTCTTACAAAGGGAGATTAACAATCAGATTGCTGAACGTTTCAAAGTTTCTTCTATACTGCCAAATATATTATACAGTACATCAGTATATTGTAATAAAAAAGGGCATTTACTGAGTTTGAAAATAAGAGGAAAACAGGTGGAAAGTTACAACTGGGTTAACTGGGTTAAAACATCCGCTTTTCTAACCCTACCTTAACTTTTGCCAGCGTAACCGCAGTGATCTGCACACGTACGTATGGGCAACACGTATTTACGCAGCTAAGCACGCCCATACTGTACACTTTAAATACAAACCCCGCCTGCTTAACGTATTTCAGACGTATTTTGGACTCACGTAAAATTGGCACGCCCACGCGTTAATATTTACGTGACACATACGTGAATGGCCCATACGTTCACAATTAAGCTACGTTACTGAGCGTATTTTCTATGGTGCGCATGCGCAGCACTTCCCAAAAGGTGATTTTACCTCTCCGCCACGCGTAAATTCGCTCACAAGCGTTGTTCTGGATCTGGCCCAATGTCTTTATTACGTTGTACATTGGACTAAATATTCTTATTAATAAAAAGATTATATTTCTGAAATCGTATTAAATTTATGGTAACATTTTAATCATTTGCCATAAGATAGAAAAGCATTTTAACTATTTGCCTGTGTACCAAAATAAATGGCCTCAGGGCTAATAAATGTGGACATTTTGTGTGTCTAGATGTTGTGCTTACAATATTAGGTCACGTGTCTTGCATTTTTTATTGTTATGTAAATAATCTTGGGGCATTAGTGTAAAAACAGATAGATATAGCATTTACACTACACCATACACCTCCTCTGCTGGGACCGATAATCCTAGCAGAAGAGGGGGGGCCAGGGCTAGGACTGCTGCTCTGACAGCTTTGATACCATCAAAGCTGTCAGAGCAGCATAGTACATAGATATACAGCAGCGGCTATTGCAGGCAGTAATACAGATAAGAGTCAGCCAAAGCCGTGCTTCACACAGCACGGTATCAGCTAATCCCTGTCTGTACTACTCCTTGCAATAGCCGCTGCTGTATATCTATGTACTATGCTGCTCTGACAGCTTTAAAGTATACCTTCATAGCTGTCAGAGTAGCTTTGTACATAGATATACAGCAGCAGCTTTGAAAAATAGGGAGCCATTCAGCTTGCTTATTGGCTTCCTGAAAATATCGGGAGCTTGGGTGAGTGGCCGATAATCGCTCTAGTGTATGGTCAGCTTAAGTCCTAGTCTAATATTAGTAATTGTGTTCACAGGAGCTCTAGTATGAGCATATTTTAAGTTAATGTGGTTATAGTGGAGGGCTTCAAGGTTGTCGTTTATCCTCTTCACTCTAGACCCTTAAAATTTCTAGTTCTGGAGCCTTTTTTTTGCATCCTCTTTTTTTTTTTTTATTGAGGCCATAGAATAAGACAATTGTATCATACAACATTGATACAGTTATGACAGATATTCATACAAAGAGAAAAAAAAATGACTTATAAAATTGTCATATACAGTGCTTCATAATTTTTTAAAATTTTTTTTTTTATATAACAGTAAACATTTTACCCAGTAGTAGACTTGGGTATGATAAATTGTTATCTTGTATAAAAATGTTTTTTTGTTTTTTTTTATTCCAAGGCAAAAAGACATAGAGTGTGTTGTTCTGGACAATGCGTGTGTGTATATAGATCAATAGGACAATCATAAATGTACCTGTCTAACAACACATAAAGGAAAATTGGAAAGCCTCCACAATAGACAGAAAGCAATGTTTTTTCTTTCTCTGTGGGCTATAGTATATCTTTTGTCAATTCCTCCATAAAGATTTGCTGTCCTCAGCTGTTCTACATCAAAGAGATACATGTGCAGGCTTCATTGTAAGGCCTGCTGTGATGCAAATGGAAATTCATGTTTTTATTTTCAGCCTTTCTTATAATCTGACATGATAGCCTAAGGGTCAATTAATACAGAAAATATGAATCTAATAGGCTTACATTTAATATAAAAGTTGTTTAGAAGCATTCCAGGCCTTTCTTTGAACACAATGCATCGTTTTGTGTTCTCCGTCATGACGCATAAAAAAAGGTTCACATTTGACATTGAATTAGACAGTGGGAATGCTGGTCTGTACTCAGTTAAATTATTACTTGTCTTGTGGCATGATACTCTGGTAAGAAAACTGTCAATATAGAAACACATTTTTACCTAGACAATAACCCTGGCGTGTTGTTACTTACAAAATGGAACACTTTTAATAACATAGCTGCCAGATCCCATGCTGAATTGCCCATTGAAGGGGAAATACTACATTACAAATAGCTGTTATATTAAAAATATCTGCTGCCATTGTTTTCAGACTTAGTTCTAGAAGTATTGCAGAAAACAACTTATATGACATCTGCAACATATTTTTTAAAACATGAAAACAAAATAAATCCTTGAATTCATAATAGAAATTTAGGGGCCGTATTCGCAGATCCGTATACACGTGGAGTTGCGTGCGTATTTTCAGGTACATTTTAACTGCATATGCGTAGTAACTTTATTTCCGTAAGTTACGTAGAATACGCGCACGTATGTGCTTTAGGCACGGACATGTGAATCGCACTTGGGGACATAGGTACGGAGGGGCGCGGTTGAAATAAGTACCTCAAAAGTTACGTGAAAGAGGGTGGGGGGAAGCATTTAAATGAGTCTTTCAAGGCGCGGTTACATAGAATCGCACGTACAGCATACATATATACGCACGTATGTACACACGTAAAGTTAGAGGTGCTCTATGGAGGCTTAAGTCTACGACTGCACGGCCGTGAGAGGGGAGTGTCATGGGTGTGGTTCATATTTATGGCCAGCGTAGCTCTAATGCACTCCCCCGACACTCCCCCTGTGGCCGGCGTAATTACACAGTGTTACGCCAGCTGAAGGTTACCCTAACTTCAGCCAGCCTAACAAAGTGTAATTACGCCGGCCACATGTTCGTAACTTCCTAACCCTGCCCCTTAATCCTAATTTTAATGTCTCCCCCCGCCTACCTTCCGTAACTACAGTGTAGTTACGGGGCTCCCTGCCCCTTCATACGGCCGCTGTAACTACGGCGGCGGCCATAGCTCTGCATCAGGCTCTATAACCCATCCCACTGAATTTGCCTCCGCTATGTTAATGTATTGACTTATTAGCCACATGGGTGCAGGTCCAGCATTACACTAGCACTCTATCTGCTTACCTTACTATATTGCCCTCCCCTACCATTCCACAGCTTCCCTACTGCTATATTATTGGTAAACCCTGAAAACAATTTCCCTTCCCTTAACACTCTGTTATATCGGCTGTTGACCCAAAGGGGTGAACCTGAAAACCCCTCATTTTGTCTTACCTGGCTACATGTCATCCCTTTCCCACTCCTAACCCAGTGGAAATACACTCTTCCCTGATCTGCCCCTACCCTAATGTTTAAACCATATGTTGCAAATGACCTCCTCCATCCACAATTCCCCCACCATCCTGCACCTCTTCTAAATCCTTTTATACCTGTGCCTGCTGTTAACTCTCTGCTCATCCTTCCTATCGCTCTCCCACCTAATATGGATCTTTCCAAAGCTATTCCTATTGCCCTATCACACATATAATTAGCAAGCAATGGAATCTCACCCCACCCTTGTCATGACCCTAAACGTTCATCATTCATCAATCCCAAATTTTAGTGTGAAATAACTTTAAAGGCAAAAATGTTTTGGTTTTGTTATATTCTTATTTTCTATTTCAATATAATATTTATTTAAAATGCAAATATTGCCAAGTCCAACAAACACAAAAACAACTGTGGTAATATAAAGTGATGAACCATTAGACAAAGTAAATAATTCTACAAATGTAACAGAATATATGTGTTTAATGGTCTAGCAATATGTTATGAGGGCAGCACATCAGGGAGCAGATTTTAACTAGAAGTCTGGTTTTCACTGGAACCATTAACATCCCCACTTAACATCTGCACTGCATCCTTCATCTATCCCTTCTTCTCCTTCCTTTCCCCTATCCTCCGCTCACACCAGCAGTCCACTTCCTTCCACCTCCTTATGTCTTCTGTAGGTTCATCCCTCCCACTTACTGTGTTAGCTCACGTGAGCAGGGCTCTCCATCCTAGTGTTGTTCCCTCCTCCACCACTCCCCCCTCACTTCGTACCCTATTGTCCCCCCTCTGCTACCCTCTTATCCCATCCCCACCTGGTGGCTCCCTCTCAACTTCTCACTGCGCTTTATACCCTCCTCCCTCATCTGCGCCTTATAAATAAATGTTAATAATAATGTTAATAATAATAAGTGACTGAGGAGTCATAGAGCAGGTGTAATGACAGAGGCTAAAGCCAGAGGGCAGGATAGAGCAGGCAGGTGGAATAGACAAGGAGACTGCCAGAGGCGTCAGGTGAAATAGACTCAGATAGAAAACGAGCGTCTGTTGAAATGGACTCAGAGAAAAGCAACACACTGAGACTGTGTACACTTAGGGCCTGATCCAGAGTAACGCTGTTGTTCTGAGCGTACTAACGCTCAGCATAACAGTGTTACACTCCCCCGACACTCCCCCTGCCAGATTATAATTACACTGGCTGAAGGCCCTACCTTGATTTTTCATATTTCCTGAAATATAAGCCATATCCCGAAAATAAGCCTTAGTCACGTGCAGTGCGTCCTGACTCCACTGAGCACTGGGGCTTCCAGGCTTGTGAGCGTCTGTGCGCCTGGCCCACTGTTACTGTGAGTCTCCCTCCCAGATCCTTTGGTGAGTAAGCCCTGGCTCCACAGCTGTGGTCTACTGCTGACAAATACTTTGGGCGGACTGGTGGTGCTCAGTGCACTGGACTCAGTGAACTACAGTGTGCACAGTAAAGGTGAGCGTCCATTTCCTGCTCAATAGGCACCATTTTATGTGTCTAGCTGGTGCTGAACCCCAGCTTCAGCTGTCTACCTCAACCACAGACCCACCACCAAGCTTCTTCTCCCCTATACCAATAAAAACAAAAGCTACAGTGTGCCTCACTGCTAACCTAAATACAAGAGGGGATAAATAAACAAAACAAAATAAGCCCTGCCCCGAAAATAGTGCCTTTTTTGAAGAAAAGAAATATAAGACCCTGTCTTATTTTCAGGGAAAGACGGTATCAGAAATACTTAGAGATCAATTTGCCAAACATATACATATACTTTTGTTACCAGTTAAATATCTAACGAGTTCCCCAATTTCATTCATTCTGAGGCGTAGCTTTTTGTTTTTATTTCTGTCACACCATGAAATTGTTTAGTAGATTGATGTTAGGCTGAGCCTAGTTGAAAGATTCTCCATGAAAATTCCATTATACATGAAACTAAAGCCTAAAGTATCGTCTTTTCATGTGCTGTCCCCTAAGTCCTCCGGAGTGAAAGAAATGGATATATCAGGCGCGTCATTTAGCATTTAAATATATATTATATTGTAGGGGAACCTTCTTCAAAAGTGACATTGGCATAGATGATGTGTGGTCTATTTATCCATATTATCTGTAAAATTGATGGGAAATTTAGCTTATGCAAATGGTTTCAAGCACTGTGTATCCAGCCAACTATGCACGTAAAAGTGTGCGATGATGATTTGTGCGCAATCTAGACATACATCTTACATTCAGAGGGGCAGTGTGAGGTGTTATGATGTTTGGTTGGAGCACATGTACACAATTTGTTCAGTTAAAAATGCTTAATCTTTGCACTTTTAAGTGCATCCATTAAAACTTGATGGCCCATAGTCACACCTAAAAAGCAGACGCTTCTTAGGGGCGTATCCTTAGTAAAGCACCTACTACGCTATGCAATCTATGTACCAGTTTGGTACATAGATTGCCTCTGTGCGCTCTTTAGAAACCGCACAGAATTTTCTAAGTAGAAGGAGGGTGAATAATGCTGCCTCGGAGAGGGATTAGGTAGAAATAGGAGGGGGGAGGGATTTAGATTAGCTGGGGAGGGCAGGGGGAGCCGAGGGAGAGGCAATGTCCGGGCGGACATTGCACGGATAGTTAAGGTAGCCCTATGGCACTCGTAAAATACCTAGAAACGGGGGGCAGGATAGAGGCAGGACGGGTAAGTTATCTGGATCTGTCCGCACCTAAGTCACCCGGATGTGTGAATGTGGTCCAATGATCCTAGTTCAAGAACATTTGCACACATTATAAATGCTGAGCAGTCATTATAAAAATTTACACACAACTCATAATTGCATGATAATTGAATGTACATACTTTTATCAAAAAAATATGCACAACTCTACATCATGAGCATGTTATATCAATATTACATATTGGGTTTGCACTGTTATTAATTGCTGCAAATATCATTAAAAACAATCTTGCTTAAATTGCAGTGATTTTGTTGCACATGTAACTGTTAACAATTACGTTACAATAAATGTCTGTGTAAAGGAGAAATGTTAATTTTTCTTTAATATTGTGTTTTTACCTTTACCTAGTTATAATACACCCTATCTCTTTACATTGGGGTTTATAAATGTATTTGGTGTATATGTAGTGTGATAATCTCTACATATTTGCCAACACATGAATATCCCTCTTTTAGAGACAGCTCTTAAAACGTGAATATTGCACATCAAAGTGACATGAAGGCCATCGTCAGAAAACCTAATGAAACTAAGAGCAGTGGGAGCTGAAAAAGGAGATAACACAGTGATTTATACCTGCATGGCAGAGAAAGATAGCACATTCCACAGCCGTACAATCGCTAATCTACAGTACACTGCGGCAGGGTGGCTCACATTAATAAATACAAATGTGAAAGTCATATCTTCCTGTGTAAAACGTGTTTCAGCTTGACATAAATAGCACAGAAGTTTTAGAGTGAAAGCACAAGTTTACTATATGGTAGTTATGTGATACTACAATTATAGCTGTGATTTTCTGCAATGCTGTATAGAGAGAAAATCATGTAGCCTTGAACTATAGATTAAGTTGGTTTCTTTAGATTCGTAGAGTTATTTTTAGGTATTATGGTTTTCATTTATATATGTTGGTAGACGTACTAAAAGAATATATAATATGGCACAAGTGAATGTTATCATATTGAGAACTCAACAAAATGTATCATTATGATCATTGAAAATATATTTCTATAATGTTTGATTACACTAGTTACAAATTAAATAATAGTTTGAATATTGTTGCAGACTGCAACATAGCTGCCCTCACTGTGTACAGGTGTTGGGTACACAATTGCTGATTTACCTTGTAAATGGGTTTACCACTTTGAAGTGGAGGCAACATGGTTGGGAGGACCAACAGAAACCATAAACCAAAAAACTGCAATGTGAAGAAGCAACAACCCACCCACCTCCATCCTCAGAGATAGGGCGGAGCTAAGGATTATGGTTTGCAAAAAGGTATATCAAGAATGGTATGACTGTTGTTGTGGTCTTGTAAAATGCTTCTAGTCTTATACATTTATCACCCCTTTGTGATATTTGCAGAAAAGGGTAAATTTGTAATTTGTGCTGCATTTATGCATGCACAAAATGGAATATGGGCTTCAGGCTGAGAATGAGTCTGACCACATTAATAAATTGTGCTATACATGTATCTTGTGTTGTTCACCTGTATTTTCCCTGATGAAAGTTACGCACATGTAACTGAAACGTCGGATTCACTTTATGCAAAAATAAAGTAGCTTTTGTTTTTTCACCATGTACAAGTCTCCGTGAGTGCCATAATTTTCATTGGACTTTTATTACTGTATATGAGCACCGGGAGCACGTTAACTCGTGTTGTGAGTGCCAGTTTTGCATTGGACTTATATATATAGATATATATAGATAACCGGTACGCACTATATAATAGAGCACGCTAGGTGCTATGAGTTCATCAGAATAGCTGACAAATAGAGGATGCGGTATAGTTCAGCTGCATCAACTCTAGGAGCATGGATAGGAAATACACCACTGGGCCTCAGTAAATGTGATAAAAAAAAACCCCTATATTATGACTGTGGTATACCTACATTTTAATTTAGTTTCAAGTTGTGTCATTTTAATGAGCTATTGATATCTATATTGTTTATTTTTCTAGTGTCTACACTAGATTGTAAAAAGTAATTTGTTTTGAACTGATGTGATTTGTTCTTTATATACAGGAAACAATGATGGACCATGCACTGAGGACAATCTCATACATTGCTGACATTGGTAACATCGTTGTCTTGATGGCGAGACGTCGAATGCCAAGAACTGCATCTCAAGATTGTATAGAAACCACGCCAGGTGCCCAGGAAGGGAAGAAGCAGTACAAGATGATCTGTCATGTGTTTGAATCAGAAGATGTAAGTTGTACAACTTTGCAGACACTGCTGAAACTCACAACAAAGAGAAATTAGCTTGTCAGTACAAATGCTCATTCTTATTAAGCATTCTTTTACAGTATATCATAATAAAAGACAGGGAGCAGCAAAATCCTAAACGCCATGTTTCAGAGTAAGTTCTAGAAGCAGAAAGTAGCTTTAAAAACCTTGTGTTCTATAACTTTGGTGCCTATCTGCTCATTCATAGCCCTGTAGCTAGGTAACAGTGCTTAGTGTAATCAAATAGGTGTATTTGCAGGAAAACAACATTTTGTAGGCATTTTTCATGTAAGGAGGTTACAGGAGACGAGTTTTAGAAATTCATTATTCATGAAGAAAATTTGGTGTTGACTGTTTCATTGTTGATCATTAAAAATGTTATCTTGACCATATGCTGTATGCTCTGGTACCCCATATCCCCCTTTCCTAGGTCCCCTCTTCATTGCTACAGTGTCCCACTGCACGCCACTCCCGTCGCTCAGAGCTGCACCTCCAGCGTCATGCTGTCTGTCTCCATCTGTTTAACTGAAATATGATTAAGATCCGACCACGTCCCATATTACATCAGGAACCAGCTCATAGTGCATAGATATGTTTGCACCAAAAATACACTGAGATTTTGGAGTAAAATATAGCAGTGTTTGTGCCTGATGTAGAATTGTGCCAAAATTAGTATGTGGAATGTGTATATATGTACTTGTACTATACTCAAGCAGGAGCAAGTAAATATGCTTAGAAGTGTTGCAATTGTGTATCTGGCAACTGAATATTGCACATTACTTGCGTGCATACACCTCGAGCCGAGCCCACATCAGCATGCCCTGTACTACCCTTTGAATGTAAGGTGGCTCACTGTATGTCCAGAATGTGTAAAACTTATTATCGCAAGAAGTTGTTTCCGCACATGCACAATGCTGAATACTGCATGCACAGCTCTTCATCAGGCCATTGTCATCAGTGTGATGATGACTACTCACATCTTCAAAATGAAATATTTAGTGGTGTTAAATGATATTATTTTGCTGGATCCAGGCTTAGGTAAGTGCTTGAAATGAGTTACTCCTGGGCTAAACCATATTGATTGCAGGTGGAGTCAAGTTAATTGTATTCTTTGCATGCAGGGATATATCTTTGAATTGCTTACTGCACACAGATACTGACCAGCTTTACTACCACACTGTTATTTAGACTTGGGATAGGAAACATCACCTCTGAACTCTAAAACTGTTTGCAACAGATGAAATATGACTCCCCCTGCAATCAACATGGTTTAGTCCAGGAGTAACTAATTTGAAGCACTTATTTAAGTCTGGATCCAGCCCATTATCATCATCATCATCATCATCATAATAATAATAATTATCTATAGAAATGATATCCTGAGCTGGTTACTGCTTATAAAATGCTTTGTATGTATACTTACAGAATACTGGTGCTTTTCTGGGCAAACCTGAAGTGGGAATGTATTGTAATTCTAGGGCACTTCCATTTCTGAAATAGACACTGACCTTTTCACATAGGACCGGATTCACACATAATAACATACCTTAATATACGCACGGTGGGCCAGATCCAGACCTAAGTGCAGTTTAAGTATGATTTTGCAGCGTATTTACGCAATCATAAGTATTATGCACTCCTCCGGCCACTCCCCTCGGTCGCATGTAATTTACTTGATTTACGAGTACCAAACCCTACCTTAACTTTTCCTTGCGTAAGTACACTCGTACGTAATGGATTGTCGCACGTAAATGCCTAACCCTAAATGCCTCCCTCCGCCTGCAAAGCGCATTTCCGGCCGTCGTAAGGATGACCTGCCCCTTCGTACGTATTTACAAGGAAGGTAGGTACGATCAGAGTTACGCCGCCTAACATCTGCCGCGCGCATGCGCAGTACATACAAAAAGTCGAAGTTACGCAAGCGGCTAGCATAAATGTGCTTTCGTAATGAACTCTGGATCTGGCCCATGGTGTGTGCATATCTTGGTTTTATTTGCGCATGCGCCATTCAGATGTTATAAACCCATCACGCATGGAGTTCAACTCTGTGCCTAATGAAATCCATAAGATGTTTCGTGCCAATACTCCATAAGGAGAAAGCTAAAATAGTGGGTGAAGGGAGACACTTAAATAGGGCAGTATGGGCTGGCTTTGCACTTGCCATTTAGTTGCGTATTTTTGTGAATCCGCACATACTTATTTCCTTTTTTTCTGTGGATCAGGTCCATAATCTTTCCAGACAAGCATTACAGTTGTTTTGTGTTTATTGCTGTATTGGCAGAAGATAAATCATAGTATTTATCAGGCCCTTATCTAAGGATGTGCTAAAAAGACAACAAAACTGAAGTTGGAGTAGAGAAGTTCATTTTTTAGATTAATTTCAGGGCTAAGGGGCACTAAGTTTCTTTCCCCTAGCAAAAAATGTTACACTGTACTATATACAGGATCGATAATTACAATTTTCATACCACCATGTAGATTACACCTTTAATGTCCATTTCGTTTGCAAATATTTCTGCACAGTCATCTATTTATTTTGATTTCTAAATGCAGGTTGTAACAGGAGGCATTGCACGTTACACTTTTAGATATTTTCACTAAGATCACTGAAATGTTTTCAGACCTGAGGATTTTTCTTACTTGCTTTTGGGAAAAAAAATTTAAAGTTCTCCTGATGCCATGTTTCACTTTCAAAGACATATACAATAGACACTTAAACCCCAACCGGGTCTTGCTTTCCTTTAATTCCATGGTCCAGCTTAGTGCCAGCACCTGAGGTCATCCTGCATGCTGACATATATCTGTGTTAATTGGGAAACAAAGAAAGATGGGGTACCCTAGGATGCACTCTATGTCCTACAAGGTAACGGTATTCGATAGGACAAGAATAGGATTAAATTAAAAGTATATTCTTTATTTCTCACTATTAAACAATATGATAGTAAAATATATTGTCTCACCAATATATTTGACTCTTATGACTTATGAGCCTGATATTAGCCTCTAATCCTGTCTTATATGAAGGAGGCTATCTATAATATTGACTTTATTATTGGCTCCTAAAAAGATTGCCTATGTTAAACCTAGAATCCCTTCGTATTAGAAGGTGGTTAATTAAGAGATCGCTTTTTACACTGGCACTGAACAGTTGATTATCACTCGTATGTAAAGACCGATACCTAGTATACTCTGCAATGTAACACTGCCTTTGTCCTGTACATGGCATTATATTGAACCAAGGGCTAATCTAGGTTTAAACTGAACCTATATTAGCTGATATAGGTCATAACAGTTGCTCTCCATTTATCTAACTGAGTAGTTGCTACAGCCAACTTTAATTAATGTTCTCCCCACGTTGTTTTTAATTACACTCTTTTTGTCTTGTGATTCACCTACTTTTATCATTTTAGTTTTTATATTTTCACTGGCATCTTCTCCTTATATCCATCTGGAATCAATTGATTATATGGTACAATTGTTGGTGGGACAATATATTTGACTATCATGGGCTGTATTCACAGATGCGTGTGTATAAAGTACGCAAATATACGCACGTACGTGGCAAGGCAACACTATGACACTCCCCTCACAAGGACGGCTTTTCGGTGACTTCGGTGACGCGTCCAAAGGGCAACCTTAACTCTACGTGTGTAGTTACATGTGTATTTTACTTCCGTACGTGCGTACATGACAAAGCGCGCCCTTATTAGTCCATTTAAATGCCTCCCCCCACCCACTTTCACTAAACTACACAAGTACGGAAGACAACCACGCCCCTCCGTACGTATGTCAATAAGTCCGATTTACAAAGCCGGGCATAATGGACTTCCCTGCCTGAATCCTACGTAGATTGCGTAAAAAGAGTTACTACGCATACGCAGTTCAACCGTACCTAAAAATACGCACGGGAAAAGTCATAAGTGTGAATCCGGTCCCATATTTTTAATAGTGAGAAATAAACAATATACTTTTAATTTAATCTTATTCTTGTCCTATCACATACCATTACCTTGTGGGATATAGAGTGCATCCAAGGGTACCCCATCTTTCTTAGTTACCCAAATAGTCTACTACACGGGTGGGATAGCACCAATAGATTATTAAATGGAATATGTTTAAAGGCCCTGATGTTTAGGCCTTATACTATTAAAAAATACAAATTCTGGAGGAGCGGTAAAGAAAATTGGGGAAAATCGACAGGTTTTATAAAACAATATAAATTTATTAAACACAATAAAATATACAAAACTTAAGGTAGTTGTGCATCTATAGTACCCCTCTAAGATAAGATGTGCACAATAATATGTGCATCAACAATATGGCAAGCTCTAAAACAATGGGCCTGAGTTGTAAGGTTACCACTTGAGTAACTCTGAAATCCAGAAAGTCATTTCAATTGTACAGTTGGTTCAAGTATAGTGCAATCACGTATTGAAGATTAGTAATAAAGTTGCAGAATGCCACACAATGTTGCAGTTTGTTAGATTGAATGTCTGATCAATAGATCTAAATTGCTGTTACTCACGGTTCCCACGCTAGTATGATACTGGACTCCAAAAAGAGTGTATTAGTGGAGCCTTAAGAATAACCGCTTGGAATACTTGCTGGATCTGTGATCAACCGCACACAATTCTCCTGGGAAACAGATGGTAAGCTTGGCGTCCCGGTATGTCCCAATAAAGGGACAAAGGCAGATACCACGACCGCTGTACTTCTCGTCTGCCAATGTGCGTCTCCTTGTGCAGTCTACAGGAGCAGTGCTGTGTGTAACTGAGTCATTCCAGCATGATGTATAGTCCCAACGGAGGTTGTGAGAATCTCACTGAGTACCTCGTGGCTTAAAGCACTCATGAGGCAGCCCTATGTAGTGTGGTGCTGCAAGAAGAGCAGTAGGCTTGGTGCAGGAAAACAATACGTTTTTTACTTGTTCCGTCTGGCGTTGAAACAACAAAAGAAGACCCTTATGAATAGAGCAAAGTGCTTGTGCAGGCTGTGCAAACGAGGGGTACACAGGATGCGTCCTTGACGCGTTTCTTTGTAACACCTACAATTTCTTCAGAAGGGGTAATGAAGGGTTCCTAAAGAATCCCTTTATATACCTTTAATTACCTTAATTGGTTAACTGGTGTGTGCACTTAATTAGAACATAGTTTTAAACCTGTCGATATTCCCTAAGATAAGCAAACTATAATAAAAATACATTTGTATAAAAAACATTGTATGTTTTAGCATTATTTTAATTCATATTTACTAAACATTACAAGTCCTTTGGAAAAGAAACAAATTCTTATAAGAGGTTCTCTCACAGTTGGTAATTATAGGTATTTTCATACCTTTTTAGTTTAAATTCTAATACATTTAATCTTAGTTTTACCTGTGACATCAGTCCGGTAAAAATTCATTATTTGGATATTACAGTTGAGATAATAGATTCCGTTATCACTACTTATACTTTTCAAAAAACTGTAGATTGTAACAACTTTCTGGAGTACAACAGTAACCACAAAAGAGCTTGGCTCACCAATATACCGAAAGGATTTTTTGTGACAGATTGGCAGTTTCTGTATTGGTAGGAAGCGCTCTGAGAAAATTGATTTGTGTTTATTGCACTTGTCTACATAGCTCAAGCCCAATTTTCCTTATACTATTAGTGTATTCCCGCCCATTTAGTCTCCATTACAGGACTGGAGTGAATTCTCCGTTTGACACAATTGTCTTAAGGAGGGATACTTATTTTTGAGTGCGGCGTCTATGTATTAAACAGATAGTATATTTGTGTTAATAAGACATTGGATTCACTCACCTCATTCTGATGATAATTTTATCTTGTACAGACTACAAAGGACTGCACATCTATAAAATAGCAGCTCAGGTGGTACATACAATTTAAATCAGTGTGTGTAGTTCTCTATAATGTCTCTTACATATATAAAAGAATAATATATTCTGGTCATCTCATTGCATCTATGAAGCACACAAATACTATCACAATCTGTTTAATCAAATGGTATCAGACATTTTTTCTGTCTGCTTCTGGCAACCTAGAGATTGTTATGCACTTAACTTTCCTCTAATTTCTAATTCTCTCTTTTTATGGTAGCCATTTCCTTTTAATGTCTCCCCTTAGGTCTAGCTTTTTTTCTATGGTGCAATCACATACTGATGTTTTCATTAACTTAACAGTATTTGTTACTGAGACAGAAAACTTATGTGAAAATTAATATGATTACATTATGGTACAGTTCTGTATTATGTAGAGCAGGGATGTCAAACTCACGGCCCGCAGGCTACATGCTGCCCAAATGCTTTTATTTTGCAGCCCCATCTCACACACAAGGAGGTCCGGCAATCGTGGCTGAAAAGGGCCTGCTATCAGCCGCTGCAGTAGTTACACAGGACAGCTGATAGCAAAGCCCTTTTCAGCTTTACTGTATAACTGCTGCATTGGCCGACAGCAGAAAACAGATTGCTTTATGGCCAGTGTCACACAGAAGAGCTGGAAGATGGCGCGCACCGCTGAGGGGAAATCCAGAGGGAAGGCATCAAAGGTAAGTATGTTATAAACAGGGGAGGCTAGAGACTACAGAATGGTGAATACTGGGGAGCTGGAGAGACATGATGTGAAATACTGGGAGCTCGAGACACATGATGGGGGATACTGGGAGTTAGAGACACATGATGGGGGATACTGGGAGCTAGAGACACATGATGGGGGATACTGGGAGTTAGAGACACATGATGGGGGATACTGGGAGCTAGAGACACATGATGGGGGATACTGGCAGATGGAGACAAATGAATGAGAAATTATTGGGAGCTGGAGAAAAATTGCATATGAGACTTTTAATTTTTCTTGCGGCCCACACAATCTTAGACTTAATTAATTATTTGGCCCAGTTGTGTTTTTTTTTAGTTTGACATGCCTAATGTAAAGTAAAGACTAATGATAACATATTTGCCATGTAGCACCCACACACCAACAAACATTGGAGATATGGGATTTTGGACAGGAGACATGACTATATCACAAGGTCTTGTCAGTAAAGAGTGCATGATAATGCCCCAGAGTGTTCTTGCCACTCTAATGCCGAGTGCTAAGTTGCCCCTTAAGATCCTTCCCTATTTTTAAAATGGGTATGTATATGGAAGATGTCCACATCATATGTTCATTGGTACAAAGGGACAAAGCCCTGAAAGTAGAAATGTCCATCCAAAAACAGGATGTTTGAAAGGCACAGTATGAATCAATAAAAAACATTGCCTGAATAATGGTTGTTTTGTGTTTTGTAAAACATTACCTGTGAGATTTTCCACAATCATAATTTACAACTTTAACTTCACTTTTGTGGCTTATAGCATGCACCCTTATTGCATCCTGGCCCTACCCTAGAAATACCACCCAACAGAATGAACTGATGAATTCATTGGTCAGGACAGGCATTAAAATACAGTTAAAGATAAATGAATCAGAATATGACTAGATCTGATGTAAAAAGCTTAAAAAATGGGGTTGGTCATATAATGTAAATTACAGAACCTACTGCCCTGCAGGGTTTAAGAGAGCTAAAGAAACACTGGGCTGGATCCAGACTTAAGAAGGAACTTAATATTAAGAGAGGAAACTTACTCCTGGGTTAAACCATGTTGATTGCAGGGGAGTCATATTTCATCTGTTACAAACACTGTTAGAGTTGTTTATATATATGTATATCGGTCTATTCAAGGCAGAAGCAATTGTTTTCCTAAACAGTTTGAAACTGGCTGGGAGAGACCAGTCCTATCGAAATAAGGCCGTTCTCGACAGGGACCCACACCCCTATTTAAATACACATATAGGGCAGGATTCACAGTTAACAATGCAAGGGGACTTACGCAAACCACTTGCGTAAGTCTCCTTGCATATAACATTTGCACGTGTGCTCCAGATTTTACGCAATGAATCTCAATGCGGATGTCAGAGAAGATCCTTACAACGGGGCGGACCTTACCTTATGCATGACAAAACCCTGCAACGGAGGCGGGGTTTGCCATGCAGATATGGAAAATGGGGCAGAGGTAACCAGATCCGCATGGATTTGTACGGATGCAGATCCATGCAGTAAAGTTAAGGTTGGGTTATGGACACGGAAGTTTCAACATAAGGGAGTGACAGAAAAGTTCACTCCCCTCTTCTGTGTGTAGTTCCAGACTCCCACATGTAAATGTACTGAAAGCACAAGTGGGTCTGGATCCAGTCTTTTAGCACTGCATTTCATTTGTGTTTTTAATAGATAAAGTTTGCCATCATTAGGCTGAGTTGAGGACTTCTGAGTATTAGAAACCTGCTTTATTATTGATTGACTTCCTCTTTAGGATACAGAGAATTTCAGTTGGTTGAAATGAGTGTGAGGTCTCAGTACTCCATGTTCCCTAAGATTATTCTTCATAAAACTCATTCCATTATTACAATCTCTCTCTAGTCTAGAGTATACCAATTATATTTTAGCTCTCTCAAAATGGATATATTCCCTTTGCCTGCAGTCACAAAATGTGTTGTGTGGAGATAATCTCCATACCCTGAGGGGAGCTTCTGTTTTGCCAAAGAAGGAAAACATTACATCAATAAGAATAATAAGGCTGTGCCACATTGTTTGCAGATTCCTGCCGTTGCTGTGGCTCTTTAGGCTACAGAAGTTAATATAATACTCATTAGTTGTTTTTTTTTCCTTACTCTGAATGCAAGAGAAAAGCATACAGATATTAGAATGACGGCAATAAAATAAAACTTAGCTTCTCAGTGCATACATCAGTGCATATTTAATCCTAGCAGAGTTTAATGTCAAGGGAGGCACAATAGCAGTATCTATGTACTAGCTGAAAACTGATTTATTAAAAGTCTCATTAAGAAGGTAATTTCTCTTTAGAGCATACTTCTGCAATTCCTGACAATGGAAACGCCAAATGTCAATAAGTTTGAGATACTGCCTTGTTTAATGAGTTCAGGGGCAAACTGTTGTGAGTCCCTGCACTGATGGCTGTTTTTACAAAGCAGGGACAGCCAAAAGTTGCTTTTTGGCTGTCTATATTTTGAATTACAGCCATTTTAGAATTTTTTTTTAATGAATGGGTGAGTATGCGATTTGCTGTCATTAGGCTGTGGGGGGAGGGAGACTTTCGGAGCACCGTGTTCAGGGCTCCAGGGATCGATTGCTATGCCTCATCGAGGCATAAGCAATTGATATCCCAGCCAGTGAACGGCACTATGTGGGTCCCTGTTCGCAACAGTGACCCACACTCAGGGCAAAAATATGATTTTAAATAGGGATTTCCATTTATGTAAAAATGAATATACCCACACAAAAGCACATTATACCATATTGTTAAGATTATACCACACAGTATATACAAACACATTATGGGGCACATTGTATTCTGTGCTGTGTGCCTCTGGAACGACACATAACGTAAAGCAACATAACCTACTACAGTGTATCTCACAACCTAGAGAGGTATGTGGTATATGCAAGATTTTTATATATATGTTGTGTTTCATTCCCAAATCCTAATATATCCCAGCATTGTGCTATCTCAGACCCTTTATATATTTTATAATCTTCAGATTCATAATGACAAATCTCATAATATCTGTATGGCACAGTGTATGAATGATGATGCTGCCGGACATTCAAAAAGAAGATGTAATAAAGTAGTAGCTATGAGTTATATTATGTGTCTAAAGATGGCACAGTTTATAACCCATATATACTATAT